>JAVJIF010008157.1:0-215914 GCA_038442645.1 Agave tequilana | reverse complement strand
ATTCAACGACTTCACCGATTTTAGGGAGTTCATCTCCCTTAATTTAGCTTTGGCAGCTGCTTCAGGGATTAGCTTCACTTGTTCTCTATTTAATGATTTGCAGAGAAGGATTTTGGCATAGCTTCCCAGTGAAGCTACCATTTTTGACTGATCAAAGGAAGATCACTGCACATTAAGTCCGCTGCACAGGCAGAACTTGGGACTTGGTTCTCTTCAATAGTTGAGCCAGTCTTGCCATATAGGAGGAGCTAAGACTGTATCCACGGGGTCAGTCTGGCTAGCCATATAGGCGAGGCTTGACTGGTGTTTGCTGAGCCAGCCCATCGTGCTGTGCAGGCGAGGCTTGTCCTCTGCTTTTACTGAAATGGATTGCTTTGACCAAAAGATTCTAATTGCAGTTTTTCTGTGCTTAATTGCTAATCTGTTCTGATTTGCCTTGCAGTGGGCTATACTCGCCGATCTTGTATCTTGATGAAAGAGACCGAAAAATTGTCTATGCTTCCCCGGTGAAGCTTTACTTTTAAGCAGGAGGAACAACTTGGGCGACGGGTGCGGTGTCCCAGAGGCTGTTAGCAGCCTTTATCCGAGGTGATTCGTTCTGAGTAAGGCTGGCTGCCGCTTTTACCGGAGATGATCCGCTTCAAGATAGTGGGCATCGCCTGTGGAATCGCCGGCATCATTGCCGACTTTTAACTTTGGTGGCCTTTGGGGGCGATCCACTTCGGGAAAAAAGGGCCTCACACCCGTTAGATCACTGGTATCACTACGATTCCCATTATACGTGATCTATCGTGTTGGCGGCGATAGGGTTTATTGCCAGGCTTCAACAAAAATGGCCTGGCAAGATCTGCCATTTTTGTGGAGAATAATGACCGTGTCCTTGCGGCATCACTGATTACGGCTTGTGCAGGAAGAAGCCTTCTTTGTCCAGTCGGTTTGACTTAGAAGCGGATAAAACCACTTGTATGCCTTTGCGCCAATGACCATGTCGATCCACTGGGTGTGTTGTATAAAACACAACTTTGATGTAATATCAATGTACTCTTCCTTTTAAATCAATGAAAGTTCATCTTCTAATCATCTGATCTTTGCTTGCTTCCATTGAGAGTTTTGCCATAGCGGGGCTAAACTGTATGCGGAGTTAAGGACATAGTCCTTTCTTTGAGTGATCTTCGCGAGACTGGCATGTCAGTGCCTTTTTAGAGGGCTAAGGTAAGCCTCTCGGCGAAGTCCTTGAAGGATTGTGCGAAGTCCGCACTTTGCTCCAGTGCGAAGTTAACCCTTAGTGGAGTTTGAACCAGCGCTTCTCGGGAAGGCGCTTTGGGCGGCGTTTTGAATTAATCGAAACGGCGGCATACGCCCTTTTCGAGGCTCGTTTCAGGCGCTGATTGGCCTATAAAAGCCCGATCGGGCTGAGCAGGAAAAGATCTCCTTTTTCAGAGAGATTCTTGACTTTCCTCTTCCTCTCCTTCTTCGTTCAGAGAACCTTGAGAACTCTTGCAACTCTTTAATGGCGCCCAAAAGACGAGCGGGAAAAGAAGTGGCGACTTCTGCAGCGGAGGGCCCTCTTCCTCCGGTCATCGATGGACCAGTCACCGGGTAAGGGATTTTCCTATCTGATTAGAGACCGTGGTCTCTCTCCTTTGGAGCCGACATTTGGCTATTAGGACGATCGAATATGATCTGTCCTCATTAGGGAACTCGTTCCCTGAACCTCCCTATTCTCCTTGCACAAGGGAATTAAGAACCGAATCAGTTCTTCTTTAAGCTTCCGTACGAAGCCATTACTCGGGCAGTCTCCATCCTGTTGAGGAACAGGATATAGGTCTGTTCCTTCATTCATGGCCATGAAGGGTGACTTTTGACCATGATGCCCTCTTGGTGACGTCAGCCCTTAGGGCTATACCACTTCCTGCTTAGCGAAGTTGATATTTGGACGTTCTCTGCAAAAATGCAGTTTTATCCGCGAGGATCAAGCTTCATCGAAGCAATCGCCTTGCGGCCTTGCTCGCTGAGCGAGGCTATGCCTTAGTGGATTTTTTATGCCTTCACTGATTGTTGAACTAATCATAGTTCATTCTGTCTTTGCAGTGCATTACACTTTCGGTCTCCTGAACAGTCTGTTCGGGCTAACCAGGAGCAGATGGTAACATCAGCCTGCAATTCCATGGACAGGCTTCTTTGTTCAGTGAGCGGAGCTCCCTCGTCCTGGATACACTCATCCAAGGCGGTCATCCGCAGACCACACGGAGTATCTTGACCACGGCTCCTCTTGAGGATGTTGACCGTCGGACTTACAGAAAGCCCGACTTTATGTTCGGGGATGCCGCACCCGATCCCGATCGCCAGTTGTAGGCAGGCGAAGGACAATGGATTTTCAACTGGATGGCGAGAAGTTTTATCTTCCGTCCACTAAGCGGCACTTTCCTTTATCTCTTTCGTGAATGTGACTCAGGCTCGGAAGATGGCGTGGGGCGTGAGCCGAAGCGTCGAGTCCGTCCACATCGGGAGATTGACCTTTCAGTGGCTATTCGAGGGCGGGCCCTCCCCACAGCATAATGGGCCTATACCCTGGGAAGGTATCGCGGGAACTTCCAGTGGGAGAGAACCCGGCTGTGGCGCAGACCTTTGGCACTCAGTTTTGCGCAGTTGACGGGAAATACCCTGCCAATGACTTCAGGGCTCCCGGTTGGGTTATCCTCCTAAGACATGGTGGGCGGAGTTGACCAACTACATCCTTGCTCACTTCGAGGAGGACTTAGAGAGGTTGAACTCTATGAGGCCGTCGGGGCGACCTGCTACGGCATTGAGATGAAGGTGGCGTGCTTCTACGCCATCCTTGAGTTGTACTGTGATGTGCCACTTGCATATTTGTTCCGCATCCACGGTGGTGGCAAGGGTAGCTCGAAGAGCTTAAAGAGCTGGGGAAGTTACCTGTTCCCCGACATGAAGAATGCTCCTGAAGCAGCTCATCGCGGAGTTGCTGATGGCGATATTGTTGGACAGATGGAGATGTGTCTCCAAAGGGATATCGTTGTAACAGAAGACGCTGGTCCTTATGAGAAGGGTGATACCTTCGGAGCTTTCACCGTCAGGCCCGTCGGCCTATGTCTCGAAAGGCGCTGCTGGCCGGTTTCTTAACCGTTTGGTTAAAGAAGTGTGTTGTGCCTTCTTCCTCGGGTGACATCGTCCACCCGAATGTTCTGCTACCCGCCGTTCGCTTGGCCCATGGCCACCGTCTGGGTCTTCTCCCGGCCATGGTGTGCTGTATTCAGAGGGGCCTTCGTGCACTAACGGAGGCTTTCTGCAGGCCACGGCATCGAGGCGTGGGAAGGGTTACTATTCTGCATTGTGACGGACCCAATCCTAGGGTAGTTCTACCGTACACCTACTTGATGGCGTGGTTCGCCTTACACTGCCCTACTTTGATCGGAGCTGGGGAGGACCCTCCGCAGGGTGTTCGAACGGCGCTTCTTCGCCGATTCGAGGGCTGTTCTTGGATTGAAAACCTACGTGGCCGAGGCCCGTAGTTAGTGCGTCGTCATGACGCATTATAGCTGTTCCGCTGTTTTCCTCGTATTCAGGGTGCAGGATACAACGAGGAATTCCGAGATACGGAGTCGGCGCGGTCTCCCATGAGTCGGGGCGTTTTCGAGTGGTTGGTCAGCATCCGGCCCTCGCACTTGCTGTACAGGAGTGGGGATACCTGCTACCTGGAACCCTACGTCCCGAGTCGATTTTGCCCGCCAATTCGGATACGACCAGCTGTACGTGGGCAACCCTAATCGGACCTGGCTTTCATGGGGAGTCTTATTGATGGGGCCGTGCCTGGCGGTTCTTTACTGCGGATGGCACTGGGGCGTGGCTACGCACGCCGCTGCAGGATCCCGACCTCTCGACGACCCTGTGCTTTTGCCAGTGGTACGCGGCTTCCAACTCCACACCTCCTGGATTTAACGCCAACAGTTCGGGTGTGAAGTTAATCTTTCAGCGAATGAAGCGGAAGGCCTCTGAGAAAAAGGAAGGCAAGCGGGTTCGTGTCCCTGGTTTAGAGGAGTTCATCGCTGTGGATGACAGCGAGGCTTCTGATGCAGGGAGTCCTCGCTTCGAGGCGGGGGCTGGAGCTGACACTCATGCGGCTAGCTCTGGTGTGGTGGGGACATCTTCCCCACGACGTGCGGAGAAGTGGAAGAAGAGGATTCTGACGTCCACTTCAAGAGAAAGCGGGCAAGTAGCGGATCTCGTAGGAAGTCATTGGCGAAGAAGCCCCGTCGCCAAGCTCCTACGATTGTCGTAGAGGGTTACCCCTCTACAGCGATTCCTCGTGCTGCCCATTAGCAGCTGAACCGTCGGTTGCTGAGCCGACTAGTGGTGAATTCGCTCCAGGTCTGGGTAAGATTAACCTTGTCCATATAATACGCCCTTGGTGTGTCCCAAATAACTCATCCTTTGCTTCTTGTTGCAGGAGCCGAGGCGGCTGGAGAGTAAGGGGAACATTATGATCCCCTATCACTTAAGGGGCTGCAGCCGGTTCCCCTGCTCACTCGGAAGAGTCTGGGAGTGGCGCGGCTGATGTTGGTCCTTCAGGCGTTGGGACTTCTAAAGGAAGTCCTGAGGCATCCAGCTCTATCGGGTGGTCAACAGGATACTCGGCAAGTGAAAGCGAGCCGGCTATTCGTGTTGATTCTGCCAAAAATTTTCCTATGGAGCCTCTGGAGACTGATGTGGCTGGCGAGACGTTTGAGGCGACGTCATCTTATGGTATTGTCGTAACCTCTTGGTTTCTCCTGCATGCGATGTTCCGACTGACCGTAGTCTTGTTACAGGTGTCCGGCCTCAAGATGCATCAGCTTCGAGGGGACCAGGTGTTTTCCTGAAGAGTCAAGGGGTGATATGAGCGCTTCGACCGCGGCAGATGCTGCTGTGTGGATGCGCTGTATGGCGACCTGCCTTCTTATCAGCCCAAATCAGCTGAAGGACCAGAGGTTGAAGGGGCGGCAGTCTCGGAGGTATCCTCACTCCCAATCACATCAACGAGTGAGGTGCCGACTGTTTTACCGAGTGCGGCACTGAGGGTGATCGCAAATCCTACTTCTCCAACCCTGATGGTTGAGCCTGCTGCTCAAGAGGTGGTTGCCAGTCCTACCTCCGCGGTGGCTGGCGTGCTGGTTTCGATGAGGACTCCGCCGAGATCGCCTTCGGCTAGTCCTGCTGCTGTCAGTGTTCCCGCTGCTTCTTCCGCGATGGTGTCGACTAGGGTGGTAGATTACTCCGAGGTTTCCTCCCTGCCAGAAATGGCTGAGGCCGAGAATGATTACATAGGTGACCTGGTCGAAGCTTTTATAGAAGCTTGGAGCGAACTATCGACTAGTTTTGAAGGGCTCGCCTGTACCATTCTCAAAGCTGAAGGTGGTCCTCTCCCGTGACATTGAGAGCATTCGGGACTTTGAAGGGTATCATCAGGCTCTGCTGCTTTAGAACTCCTGGTGGATGAACTTGAGAAGGCTGTAGAGGAGTGGCGCCGTCTCTATCGCTCAGACCCGGCGTCCTTAGCTGATGAGCGGCTCGCCTGTCTTGTTGCCCGAAAGCACGAGGCCCGGCTTGCTGCTCAAGAGGCTGCTAAGGCCGTCTCTTCTGATTTGAAATCCTTGGAAACAAGGCAAGCGGAGGTTGGAAGTGCAATTGACGCCTCCACTAGTGCTCTTCTTGGCGCTGAGGATAGATTGCGAAGGCTGAGGAAATGATCAGGAAAGCAAAAATTCCTCTTAGGGGCCGTTTGTTTCGCGTAAAACTCCGTAATTCGTAAATGACTTACTACCCAGTTACAACTACGGCGTTTGTTTGGACCGTAATTCGTAAAAGACTTACGTAACTAAACTAACACTCACTTGCAACCTAGTTACTGCTCACTTACAGCCCAGTTACAGTTAATTTTGTGGTCATACAAATTGTAATATTTTTTTATATTAATATTAAATTTTTTAATATTTAACTTTTTTAATATTTATTTGCAGTATTAAAACTTTTAAAATCACCAAATAGTTAATTTGTGGTCAACTTTTTCACTTATGACTTATACATTACGACAATCAAACACCGTAAAGTACAATACACTTTCCACTTTACAATTTTATATTACCAACCAAACACCGTAAAATTTACATACATGTAACTCATTTACAATTGTAAAAGACTTTACCAATTACAACTACGAATTACGGCCAGTTACGACAACCAAACAGACCCTTATCCAAGGCCATACCGGTGCGTCTTGAGGAAACTGCGCGGCTTGAACAACTCAAAGCTCAGAGTGAGGAGCTTGCGCGGCAGGAGTTGTCACAGAGGGCAACTTTGGCGGAAGTTGAAGCTCGTCTGGCCCAGGCGGTGGACTTTGATGAGGCTGAGCTGAGGTCACAAGCGCTTGCCCAGGCTGCTGATGACAGGAAGACGAGGCTAAACGCCCTCGGAGAGCGGCTCAGATCGTACAGTGTACGCTTGTAGGTCATTGTATACGCCTCCATGCGTCCCCATCTTTTAGAATTAATGGAAATTCTTTCTTTTGTTTTGCTTCTGTCGAATCTCCAATCGTAATCTTGCTTGAGGACGTAATCTTTGAGACGTGGCTATCCGTCGGTTCAGAGGTCGCAATGACATAACCGAGTAAAGACGTCAGCAATCTCGAGGTTAGCCCTTTGCGGGCTGAAGGGGAGATCTTGCCTTTTGTAAATGTCAGCAAGCGTCGGTGAGTCCTGTCTTTTGTAAGTGTCAACAGGCTCAAAGTTGAGACTTAGCTGTCTGCTGGTTCAGAGGTCGCAATGACATAACCGGTTGAGACGCTACTAAGCTCAATGGTAGATGAAACTTGGCTATCTGCCAGTTCAGAGGTCACAATGACATAACTGGTTGAGAAGCCACCAAGCTTCAAAATAGGTGATACTCATCTTTTGTAAATGTCAACGAGTATCGAGACCTGCCTTTTGTAGATGTCAACAGGGCTCGGGGTTGAGACTTAGCTGTCTGCTGGTTCAGAGGTCGCAATGACATAACCGGATGAGACGCCACCAAGCTTCAAAAATTGGTGATACCCGCCTTTTGTAAATGTCAACGGGTATCGAGACCTGTCTTTTGTAAATGTCAACAGGGCTCGGAATGAGACTCGGTTGTCTGATGGTTCAGAGGTCGCAATGACATAACCGGATGAGACGCCACCAAGCTTCAAAAATTGGTGATACCCGCCTTTTGTAAATGTCAACGGGTATCGAGACCTGTCTTTTGTAAATGTCAACAGGGCTCGGAATTGAGACTCGTCTTTTGTAAATGTCAACAAGCTCGAAATTGGTGATACTCGTCTTTTGTAAATGTCAACGAGTATTGAGACCTGTCTTTTGTAAATGTCAACAGGGCTCGGAATTGAGACTTAGCTGTCTGCTGGTTCAGAGGTCGCAATGACATAACCGGATGAGACGCCACCAAGCTTCAAAAATTGGTGATACTCGTCTTTTGTAAATGTCAACGAGTATCGAGACCTGTCTTTTGTAAATGTCAACAGGGCTCGGAATTGAGACTTAGCTGTCTGCTGGTTCAGAGGTCGCAATGACATAACCGGATGAGACGCCACCAAGCTCAAGGTTGGTGATACTTATCTTTTGTAGATGTCAATAAGTATCGAGTTTGTAGTGGAATTTGGGAGAAGTCTCGTTTTCACGGGGAGAGAAACGAGGAATTGCTGTCATAGATTTAATGTTAACGTAACAGCGAAATATATATGTGGCCTTACCATTCTATGGATGAGAATTTGTAAGTGACTTTGGAAGTCTCGCCCTCACGGGGAGAGATGAGGGAACTGCTGTCATAGATTTAATGTTAACATAACAGCGAAGCATATATGTGGCCCTACCATTCTATGGGTGAGAATTGGTAGGTGATTTTGGAGAGGGAATCAAATGGGAACAGGTCCCGTAGGATTTTTAGCAAACCCCCAGCTGTCAACGGGTTTGATATGCTTTTATCAACTACCGTTTGAATTGGGCTAGCCATGCTATTCCCCTCAGCATGATGAGTTGTCGAGGACTTATGTTGGGCTTACAGGCCAACATTTTCCTCTATCCTTAATCGTTAAGGATATTGGATTATCGGGTTAATGTCTGCATAACCCTGACTCTCCTTTAGGATAACCGGTGCGCGGCCAGGTTCCTGTTGGTTTTCGGCTGTATGACCTCACTTGGAAGAAGAGAAAGGCTCTCTTTGTGTGTGCTCAAGACACGGAAATCTTGATCAGAGGTGTAGTGTTAACTTGATCAAGAGAAGGATCCTTGATTAAGGATAATACTTCTTTAAGAATTTGCCATTGATCGGCATCATGAGTAGGTCGCCATCTGAAGTCACAAGGCGGTATGCTCCGTTTGAATAGACTGTTTCTATTACAAATGGTCCTTCCCATTTAGGCTGAAATTTGCCTTGGTCTTGTGCGTCATAATCATCGGTCGTCTGACGGCTAAAACCAGGTCTCCTTTCTGGAAGACTCTCTGTTTGACCTTCTTATTGAAGGCTTTTGAGATTCGAGCTTGATATAGCTCGATATGCTGCTGTGAGCTTGTAGTCGCTTCTCGTCCAAAGCTTCGAGCTCTTGAAGGCGTAGGCGATCATTGTCCTCTAATGTGGTTTTAGTAATCAGAGCCACACGCAACGATGGCATTTAGATTTCCAATGGGAGGACTGCTTCGCCCCATATATCAAGAAAAAAGGCGTATTGCCTGTCGGTGTCCACCGTGGTTCGGTAGGCCCAAAGACATTCACCGAGCTTTTCGTCCCAATCTCGCTTATTCGAGGAGACGAATTTCTTGAGCAGCTTGATGATTGTTTTGTTGAATGCTTCCGCCAAGCCGTTGGCAGCAGGATTATAGGCAGTTGAAGCCACATTCTGAATTCGGTATTTATCGCAGAACCGATAGAATACTTGGCTTATGAATTGGGGACCGTTGTCGTGGATGATCCGCCTAGGGACACCAAATCGATGGATGACATGGTGCTTGATAAAGTGAACCACATTAGAGGTTTTGACTTCGGCCAATGGTATGGCTTCTGCCCATTTTGAGAAGTAATCGGTTATTGCTAGGATAAACCGGTGACCTCTTGTCGAAGAGGGGCTGATTGGCCCTACGACGTCGATTCCCCATGCTTCAAATGGCCATGAAGCAACAGTCGGGTGGAGCAGCTCCGCAGCTGGTGTATGAAGTCCGCATGGACTGGCATGTTTTACACCTTCGTGCATATTGGATGGCATCGGCTATCATAGTTGGCCAATAATATCCAAGCCTATGCAACCTGTCTTTGAGCTTTAGACCTGGCTGATGAGCTCCGCAAATGCCGTCGTGCGCTTCTTGGAGTGCTTCCTGTGCCTCTGAATTGGAAAGGCAAACGGAGGAACACCGTCATATGAACGACGGTAAAGTGTCTTCAGTGCTTCTCTTGTTTCTTTCGAGAGGCGAAGGAGCTCGTGTATAGTGATACGAGCTGGGATATTGGCCAGCTGAGCCAATATATCAAAGCGAAAGGGCGTATCAAACCCTTGGCCTGGTGGTTTCCTCAACACGTGGTCGAATCGTACCTCTTTAGCCTGTCTTTTCCCTTTGCTGGGATTGGAGCGGATGCGGGTACTTGTACTGACGTCGTTTGCTGTTGTATCTCGTCAGTAGACTTTTCATACTACCTCAAGTATGATTTCCGGATCGGGTGCCCGTCTGTTGAGGCGTATCGGCTTGCGCTGCGCAAGCATGCTTTTCTCCTTCAGAATCACTGAGGGAAGCCGATGTCAGATTGCCGTCGTCTGGCAGGATGGAGATGACATTGCAAGACTTGCCCTTTGACTTGGGCTTCTTTGGATCCCGCTGTACGTCTTGGACGAGGTCTGGATGTATCCACATGACTTCTCCTGTCTCCAACGTTAAGGGGACAAGGCCCTTATTGTTTTGAGCTGTAGCTGGAAGATGCTTGACTTCCAACCGTGGTGCAGGGATGGAATAAGTCCCGTCAGGAACTGTGATCTTTGGAGCTTTGCCAAACTCGAGGGTCACCATATTGGCAGTAACCTTCTTTTGCTCCGTCTTCAACGTCAGAACTCCGGCGTCGACCAGGGCTTGTATCCTGTCCTTGAGGACATAACACTTGTCAGTAGGATGGTGAATCATCCTATGATAGAGCGCAGTATTTAGGGTCGTTTGTGCGCCCTATCTCATTAGGACGCCGAGCATCTGGCAGCTTCATTTTGTTCCCTTTGTGGAGCAGATGGAATATCGTGACCACCTGATCGTCTTTGAAGGAGTACTGCTTTGGAGGGAACTTAGGCTCCTGATTGTTGAAGCCGCTCTTCTTGGCTTTTGACTGCACATCTCCAGATAACTCCACAGACATAGTCTCTTTGCCTTTAGCTTGAGAAGATTGCGGTAGGTCGCTACGCCCCTTGTTGTTCAACCCCATTTGCCTCTAGGGGCGGATGGTTCGAACTTTTTAGCCGACTTCTCGGCTATCTCAGCTTGTTTCGACCAATTCTTTCCAAGTGTGGGCTTTAACAGCCCCCATGCGAACTTCCACTTGGTCTAAGAAGTTGTGTCTGCATGTCTGTAAGAGCATGGGTAATGGCATCCCTGCTGGGCACATCAAGATAAGTTTCTGAACCGTTCAATGTAGTCACGGACAGATTCGCCCTTCCTCTGCACAGTGGAGAGGAGCTTGTCCATGGTTACTTCGGTATCATCCTCATAGAAACGAGAGAGGAACCGAGTTTCCAGGTCGATCCAGGAGTTGATAGAGCCCGGGGGAAGACTGCGAAACCAGTCAAATGACACCCCCTTTAAGGTGCCAATGAAAAGCCTAACCATGACGGCGTCATTGCTTATAACATTACTAGTCTGAGACCGGAAATAGTAGATGTGCTGATTTGGTGAGCTTTTTCCATCATAGGTATGCAGCGTTGGCGGTTTGAACTTCGGTGGATATGGCACCGAATCCCACTCCGGCGGATAAGGACGGACTGCCCCTACCTTCTTTAATTCATCCCTCTGAGCTAGGGATGCAATTTGAGCCTGAAGGCCCTTAAGGACTTCGGCGTCTAGGGAAGAGCCCTCCTTGGATTTCTCCGTCTTTGGCTGCTCATTGCTGAAGTGTTCCTCCTCATCGTGATTGCTCCCGGCATCATTGTTATTCCGGTCACTGAGGAGTATGCGAGCATCTGTTGAATATTGTCCAGAGCCTCTTGCTGAGTCTTGGAAGTTTGCTCCTGAGCTTCCAGGCGCCGACGAAGGTCGTCGTTAGCGCTATCAGCCATGTTGACTGATACTCTGTCTGTTCGCACCGAGCTAACTGTCGCCGAAGAGGCGTACCCACTGTCTTCATCTTCTTCATCTGATGATTGGAGTGACCTCCTGGGCTATGACGAGGCTAGGGCCCGTCGAGGAAGAAGGCTGTTCATAATTATAGGGTATCGCCACCCTAGATCTGGTGTTTCGGAAAACACCTTCTTCATGTACCAAGACTTCGCCTAAGCCTGGGCTGCAATCTGGATCTTGGGACTCTCGTCCTCTTCCGGTCATGTTGACGGATGCACAGGGTAGATCTCGCGAGATGCTCCTTTTGCGATGTTTCGCCGGGGCTTGTACCGTCAGTCGATCAAAAACTGATCGTCGTCTTGGAGGCGTGGCGGGGATTGGTCCCAGCCGGCAATGGACGAGTGGAGTGTCACAGCTGACATCCCACTTGTCGACAATAGGGGGAAGAGTTTGTCTATTAGCCAACAATTTTCTCAAATCAGACCCGGTTGGGTCCCTGCAATCGAGCGCAAAGGCTCTTCTGGATCGCACATAGGGCGATGTCCTGCTTCTTTTATCCTTGCAGATGGGATTAGCACTGAATAGTGCTTTGGTTCTAGCTTCGCCATCAGACGCGAACTTAGTGCTTGACGCACTGGAAAGCGGAGCACGCTGTGGTGCTTTACCCGCTATGCTGCTGCGAAGGTAATTGGCCTTAGATGGTACTTTGGCTTCGGCTTTGCGGTCATGAACCCTGCGCGTACGCTGTGGTACAGTAGCTTCGCTCATGAGAACGAGGCCGGTACGAGGCATCGCTGCTCTTGAATTGGGTGACGGTATGATTGCCGTTGTAACTTTATGATTGGAGCAGACAGGCATCTTGCCTTTTCTTCGCGAGAGAGGAGCGGTTTAGGCGTAGCTACGCCTGAAGCTTCGGTTGAAGACTTCTGTTTAGGCTTCCATATCCGCCTTGGCAGAGGAGACTTAGGTTCGCAAGGAACCTGATTAGCCACACACGAGGCTGAGGGGTGTTGGCAGAATCCTGCTTCCGGTTTCTGATTTGAAACCTTGATCATGGAAACCCTCCTATGCTTCCGTGCTCGAAGCATTGGGCCACCCCCAGAGAGGACTTCTTCAAATCTTCCTTGATCGAACTGAACCACCAAGTTCTCACAAGTGAAGGAATCAGACTGCGGACGTGCTTCCTTGTTGCGCCAGAGGACCGCAGCAGGTTCGCAGGGAACATTTTCAGTCTCCGCAGAGACTTTCCTTGAAGATTTAGCCAGAGAAGCTCTGGCTGCACCGGCTTTTCTGAATTCAGAGTTAGACCCGAAGGTCTGTTCGTCGCATTGCGACACTTGATTCTCGGCAGAGGAGAATACTGTCCCCAGCGGAGTCGCCATCTTGTTTTTCATTATATTTGCAAAGGGGGGAAAACTTACAAAAAAAAGAGTTGAGGAGCTAAATTACAAGTATTCTTAAAAAGATTACAAGTAGATCTCCTCAGAGATTCTGGAGAAGTGTGCCGATAGGAGTCTGGTCAGCGCGCGACCACTTTGTCCCTTTGACGATGCGAGCGATGAGATTCCCTTCTCGCCTGGTTCGGGGAATCAGAGAAACAGAAGGTTGGTAGAACCCTCTTGCTGCTTCTCAAAATCGCATTCAATAAGGAATTCCTTCTCGCCTGGTTCCGGAGATTCCTTGAGAAGAAGGACGATGTTAGGGTATCAACACCCTGGCTAGAGAAAGCAATTCTCTAAAAGGTCTCTGAATTCGAGAACGCACGGTGCGTCGTGAAGAAGCCTCTGCTTGTGGAGTCTTCTCTCTCTCTTTGATCGATCGATCTATCTCTCCCCTCCTTGTACCCCTGGCGGGTTATTTATATGGAGAGTAAGGGTATAATCGTCCCTTGAAATATGGAAACAGATTGAATCAAATCTGTTTAAATCTGGAAAGTAGCCTTGCTGCGAGGGTAGGATCAGCTTCTGCGAAGCTAGAATTGGCAGGTCGGTGGACCTTCTCGATTTGTTTTGATCCTTTTCATATCGTTGGAGGATTTCTCCTGATCTTCTTACTCGTTTTAGAAGAGTCAAGAGATTGTGGCAATCAACTGCCAAATTTGATCTCTGATTTGATTTAATTAGATTTGATCTGATTGGATCCGATCTCATCCGGAGATTTGATTGGTCAAAGGTTGACCATGGCAGACCAATAGCGGAGCTGTCAACATTGAGCTCGTAGCGGAGCTGGAGATGGTTTCTGGCGAAGTCCGAAAGAAACCTTTGGAGGAGCTAGAAGTCCTCTGTGGCGAAGTTTGCGAGTTAGCTTCTTGGCGAGGCTTTGGATGATATTAGCCTCTCAAGCGAGGCTATCCCTTTGGGCTCATGCAATGCTAAGTGATAGCATCTTAGACCTGCTGAGGTCTGTTTAAAAACAATCCGGGTTCACTGTCTGCTTGCTGGATCAGTGGAGTCCAAGTTGCTTCCTTGTCCCTTGGAGATGGGTGAAAACTGGTCTTCAGCGTCTGTCACTTGTCTTTTGTAAATGTCAACAAGTTTAGACATTGTTGGACCAATAAGAATCTTGTCTTTTTTAAGTGTCAACAAGTACATGAAGGAATCAGAGAACGAAAGTACATGATGTTTATACATACCAATAAAATAGTATAGGTACATTGTTATCACTAAGCGTAATCCAATATTACATCACCAGAAGATATAAATGTATGATTTACAAAGGGATAACAATGTACAAGAGCTAGTAGATGCTGACGGGCAATAAAAGAGAATCTCGAGAGCCGATCAAGAAGGGCTGGAAGAAAGCGGCTCTGGATAGTCAACCGTTAATCCATACTTTCACTGCGCACTCTGATCATCAAAAAAAAATCCACCATGATCCAAGCTCCAAAAACTAGTCAAGCATGTCTAGGGCTGTCAGAAAGCAACCCAACTAGTATGTAAAATGACGCCAAGTGGCGTGCATAAGCAAACACGCGTGTATCGATAAATCCAATTGGAAGGCATATGTCAAAAACCGTGTCGTGAGCACAGGTACACATAAGTAAAATGAGGCATCAAGTAAAGTACATGTGGGCAAAACCAGTTGCACAACTCAACTAACATATTCATGAGATTAGTATGTCGAGAGGATAATCCAAACAAGAAAAGCATTACACACACACCCCCCCATATACCTCATGTCTCTATCAACTGAGTGCACACAACCCGAGTTGCCCTCAAAATAACGGAATAAGAGAATAGCACAAATACGTACCGAGAAGTATATCGTTTACGTAAGTCAAGCAACCAGGCGATGAATAGTAATGTATATGGTAAACAGAAAAGCAAAGTAAAACCACGAGCAAGCAAGTTTGGTGACCAAATATGCTAACACAGAGATGCATACGGAAATGGTAATCATATAATTAACACTAGATCAGGAAGTAGGCAATCCAAGACATCCATATAGTAGCTCAAGCATATTATGTAACAAGATCAGGCAGTGCATAGAATGAAACAGCAGGAGACCAATAAAGCAGAACACAAATGGCTAGCAAGATATAGAATTAAATTAATAGTATAATAATAGTAATAGTTAGTAAAAGTCAAAACCTGAATCAAAACACAAAACATAAATCCGAATCAAAAATTTGAGGAAAACGAATACGGCAAAAAACAGTTGTACGACCCAGTTTACGGTGTCATAAGATTAGTACCTTATATCTCATGTCACTGTAATCAAGTGTATACAATCCGAATTGCAAAGCAATGTGAATTTGATAAAACACTGACGAATTAGTATATTATTATTGGGGCTCGTCTAAGTTGTATACTTCAGTATGCGTCTCACCCCCACGTACTTCTACTTACAACTTATAGAGCAGTTATTTAAAAACTAATGGATTTTAATGAATCATGTTTAGTATGGGTCTCGTACATTCCCGAGACAACGGTTCAGGAGTATCCAGTACTGAGCCGAAATGTACTGACTGATCGCCCGAACAGGAGTAGGGTATCACAGATCCCATAGGAATAGGCCTAGGACATTTGAATATTTTCGGCCCATGCAATCAAGTGGGGAAAACGAACGACCTAAATAGTAAGTTATTAGTTTTAACGGTGTAGAACATTTAAAACCTAACAAAAATTAATTTGTAGGGGTTTTTAAATATTTAGATCATAATCAAATGGCCAGATCGAGAATTTGTATGTCTAAAGAAATAGATCTAACCAACTCACTACTTTCGGCCATCTATTTTGCGCTGCTTGATGAATAGGCAAAAAAATTCAAAACACATGATTTTTAATTTATAAATACTGGAATAATATAGATTAACTTCAGTGGAGTGGATCTTTTATTCGAATGTCTGAGGGTTGTATTTGAGTTAGAAGGATTAGGGCTCAAATCCTTTTGGAAGGACACAAGTCTGTTTGGAAGGACACAAAAACAGACTTGTGTCCTTCCAAAAGGATTTGAGGCCGAATCTTCCTACTCAAATACCAACATCCAACATTCAAATACAAAATCCACTCCGTTGAAGATAATCTATATGAAAGTACACCTAAAGGGGGGTGAATAGGTGTAAGGCTAATCTAATGACAAATGATGCGAAATTAAAACTAATTGCAACATACTTAGTGTAACTAAAGAATGTAGCCGAATTCCCGGTGAAGGGCTCTGAACTATCTCCTCTAAATTCCTCTAAATAAGAGTTGATGTGCTATATGAATCTCTCTTGGTAAACACAAGTATGGGCACACAATCAAACACAAGAATATATATGATGTGAACAATATGATGCAATGCACAATATAAGAGAGAGAGAGTTAGAGAAAGTGGATCAAACGCAAACACCGAGATATGTTTCGAGGTTCGAGCACACAGCTCTACGTCCCCATCTTCACACAGAAGGATTTCCACTGACTCGTCCACACAGGACTTCCCACACAGGGAACCTCCACTAAGGATTTGGGTAAATACAATTTAGGAGTACACAACTCCTCTCTCCAATAATACAACTTCTCACTAGAGGCAAGGCACAAATCAACTCAATCACCTCTACACTTAGAGGGATAGGCACTTAGCCAAATAATGATCAACCTCACAAATGAGGGATAGGCACAAAAGCAACACAACCACAATCACCTCACACTTGAGGGATTCCAATACAACCTCCACAATCGCCTCTCACTAGAGGGATCTCAACATAATTACCTCTCACTAGAGGGATATCACAAATCAAGGAGGGTTTACAACTTGGTGATCTCAAAGACCACAAATCGAATCTTTCTCACAAAACAAAGATCTTATAGATATGATAGATTGATAAGCTCAAGTGTGAGAATATAAAGTGTTTTGAACAAAGAAAATCACTTGGTAAAATCACCAAATAGATATAGAATTTTAGATCAAAAATCAATTCCCAAAAGACTCTATTTTCTTTGAAATTTCCAACACTTTAAAAACAAATAAAGACTAAACCTTTTGAACCAAAAACTTTTACTGAAAAACACTTAAGGGATATGAAAATTTTCTCTCTTGAAATCTTAATCAAATTAGTAAAGGATATGGGGTATTTATAGCCCCAATCCAAATCTGCCCGTTGGCAGCTGGAAAGGGCAGATTTGCCCTTCCGGCCGACCGCCCGGTCGACCGGCCTAACGGTCAGATTTCTGACCGTTGTGCCTCTGGTCGACCGACCCGGTCGACCGAGACTGGATACAGAGAGTAGAGCTATCTGCCGGTCGACCAGCCCGGTCGACCGGGGCCATTTCCAGAGAGCAGAGCTCTCTGGACGGTTGACGCCCGGTCGACGGCCTACCAGCCCTGGCTGCGTGCACGTCCTATCACGTCAGTCGACCGGTCTGGTCAACCGACTTCTGCCTCGGTCGACCGGTCCGATCGACGGCAGACAACCTGGTCAATATTTATAGGATTTAAAAACTTGTCTTTTGGCTACCAAAAATCCCATAAAATACACATAAATTCCACAAAAATCAGTTCTTATTATATCTTTGAAATACAAATATGTGTGACAAAAAACCAACACATATTTTAAACAATTTGAACCATTTTTGTGTGGTAGAAATTTTGCCTTAAACCAAAACTGTATTTTCCAAAAATAGGATTTTGAAATGGAAAATCGTTTTCTCCAAAACTCATACAAATATAAAAACATGATATTGAAACAACTTTAAAGCATGTTATATATGGATAGAATCCAATATACATATAAAGATTTACATCAATGTTTTTGACATAAATCCAAAATAAGTTTGTGTAAATACAAAACTCCAAACACATGAATAGGCTTATCAAAATAAGTTTTCTAAGTATACGAAGCATAGATGTATATAGATCAAATCTAATATACATTAAACCATATAAACTTGTTTTGACTCTATCTATTCATGAAAACCAAGATCGGTTAAACTGAAAACCAAAACACGAAACTTTAAACTTGTGTGTATATTGTGAACTTGAGCATATCACACTATCTAATCTTTACAACAAGATCTAAACCAAATCTAAACTAACAAACCGAGATCTTCTTATAGAACTCCGTCTCCAAGTCGACTCGATCCAAACGTGATCCACCGAGCTTGACTCCAACCGAGTGCTAGATGTAAACTTGACGCTCGAGCTCTTGAATCACCATATGAAAACTCCAAAATACCTTTGTTGAAGCTAATCATCTACTAATATCTTGATCAATATCTGAAACTAAATATCACAAGATTATTAGTAAACTATAACTACATGAGTTAATCATCATCAAAACTAAAGTGACAGGCCTCTGGGCCAAACACTATTATTTTAAGTATCTATAAACCAAAAATCAAGTATTTGAATACTTTTTGCCCATGCATCAAGTAGGAGAAAACGGTCAGCCTAAATAGTGAGTTGGTTAGTTTAACGGTGTAGAACATTTGAAACCTAATAAAAATTAGTTTGTAGGGGTTTTTAAATGTTGAGATCATAATCAAATAGCCGGATCGAGAAGTTGTATGTCTAAAGACATAGATCTAACCAACTCACTACTTTCGGCCGTCCATTTTGCGCCGCTTGATGAATGGGCAAAAAGCATTCAAAACATTTGATTTTTCATTTATAGATACTTAAAATAATATAGATCAATTTCAACGGAGTGGATCTTATATTCGAATGTCAGATGGTTGAATTTGAGTGGGAAGAATTCGGGCTCAAATCCTTTTGAAAGGATACAAGTCTCTCTCTCTACACACATATATATAGACAGAGAGAGACTTGTGTAGTCCACAAGGATTCGAACTCGAATTCTTCCCACTTAAATACAATCATACATCATCCAAATACAAGATCCATTCCGTTGAAGTTGATCTATATTATATCAAGTATCTAGAAATGAAAAATCAAGTAAAGTAGGAAAAAATAGATGACCTAAATAATGAGTTGGTTTAATTGTGTGAAACATTTGAAACCTAATAAAAATTGGTATATATGATTTTTTAAATGTTTAGATCACGATCAAATGGCTGGATCGAGAATTTCTATGTCTAAAGAAATATATCTAACCAACTCACTACTTCCGTCCGTCCATTTTGCGACGCTTGATAGATGGGTAAAAAATATTAAAACACTTGATTTTTAATTTTTAGGTACTTTAAATAATATGGATCAATTTCAACAAAGTGGATCTTGTATTTGAATGTCGGGTGTTGATTTTTGAGTGAGAAGGATTCGGGCTCGAATCCTTCTGAAACTAGACAAGTCTATCTCTCTCTATATACACACACGTGTCATTCCGAAATACACACACACAAAAAAAAAATTGTGTCATTCCGGAAGGATTTGACATAGAATCCTTCCCACTCAAATACAACTGTATCACATTCGGGTGCAAGATTTTCATTTGATCTACATTATTTTAAGTAACTAAAAATCAAAAATCCTGTATTTTGAATATTTTATGCCCTTTATGCCCATCCATCAAGTAGGTGCAAAACGGACGGTGAAAATAGTGTGTTGGTTAGTTTAACAGTCTAGAATATTTGAAATCTAATAAAAAATGGTGTGCAAGAATTAAGTGTTTAGATCATGATGAAATGATCAGATCGAGAATTTGTATGTCTAAAAAAGTAGATTTAAGCAATATGTTATTTTCATCCGTCCATTTTGCGTCTACTAGATGAATTGACAAAAAGTAATAAAAATACATGATTTTTTATTTTTAGTTACTTGAAATAATGTAAATCAACTTCAACAGAATGGATCTTGCGCTCAAATGTCGTAGGTTGTACATGACCCGCAATTGCTGCTCCTTTTTCATCTTCTTTTCGGATCTCCAAAATCGCGTCTGCTTCTGCTGCACAGAAACTAGCAAGAGTTTCAACATTATTATGCATTTAGCAGCAAATTTGTTTTACTGGATTCTATGATGTTATAATAGCTTTGACATAGAATCTGGGGACATCAAGCAAAAGTTATTTTGAGAAACAAACTCCAAAATTCTTCTACTCTCTTTGAACAAATAAGGTGGATGGTCATCACTCCCAAATTGTTGGGAACAAGGAGCAAAATTACTCCCAGAAATTGTTGGGGCCAAGCTGTCAACCTATGACCAAAATGCTTCAGCTTTACATCAAAATAAATATTTTGATGGTCCTACAAATTATTGCAAAACTTAATAACAAAATAGACAATTTCACAAGTAAAAGCAGTAAAACAGAGAATCAAAGGGATAATTTAGAAATAAACACTACAGAATCCTCAGAAGCAATTCGTTAATAGGCGAGAAGCAAAACGTAATAAAATCATTTTACATCACAAAGCAAGCAAAAAAAGGTTCAAAACTTACAGCACGAACAAATTGAAAAGGGAGAGAGAGACAGGAAGATGGGGTCCTTTCAAGTCCCCACACCAGCTAAGGCCTCTTATGAAGGCTCCTTCCACTTCATCAAACCTGTTAGGGCAATGAAGATTCTGAATTGATAAAATCCGAGATTTACTAAAAACCCAAGAGATTCCAAACCTTAAAAACATAAAAATCCTACGAAAAAGAGAAATTAGCATCCAACAATAACAAACATCTAATACCTGACACAAATGTATATCACGAAAGAAGCATCTATATGAGAGAACAAAAAACATAAAAGCATCGAGTGGCGAAATATTAGATTGAGAATGCAGGCATCTCAAACAAAGTTATCACCACAAGATTTAACCAACATTACTCACAGCCATCCCATGCATTGGAAATGAATAGTAAAGATATAGTGCATGATCATATACCTGTCATATTTGAGAAATGAACATACCCTCTAAATCACGATATGAAAAAAGTGCATCTATCACTAATTTACTGTTAAGATGATTGTAAGTTCAGATGAAGATTAATGCTTATTTAATTTAATCCCTTGTCAAAGACTAACTGCTACATGTGTGTGATGCATGTTAGGACAGTAAGAAACTAGGATCATCATCCTCCAACTTAATGTGAATATGTTCTCATATAATTATGCCATAGAGTAAAGAAACTATGGTGTTAGCCAAACATATGAAGGATGTGGTGGTGTTTGAAAATAGTTTCCTCGTGAAAAACCGCACTTTGACTGTTGCAGTAAGCAACCTGCAGGAGTGGCAAATATCTGTTGCAGTAAATTCTACAAAATAAATTCTACAAAACAATATGGTCCTATTTTTATTCCATGACCATCGCTTCTAGATGAACTTTGATAATTATATAGTTACTTTCTGACCTGGCCAGTCCACAATGGTTTATCCAACAAGCATGATCACCATCAATTCTAAGAGTATACACAAGCTCACCAACCCAACTGCACAGAAGGATAGCAATAAAACAAATTAAACTTACTTGTTTATAGTACAGAATTTTTCAGCACAACGAAAAAAATAAAATAAAATAAAATAAAATTGCATGCTATAATCTCATGCAACAATAAGTTATCCTCCGGAGCAATCTAAACACTAAATGGAGGGAATTGAGCAATTTAATATACCTAAACCCTATCAAACTGTGGGCTCAAAGTAAACATTCAACTAATAAATTAGCGGTTGGAAAGATCTAAACAACAATATCCAGAATTCTATTGCTGGAAAAGTAATTATTAATTTCCCCCCTTTTCTCGAAGCCTTGTAGTCATATAAAACAACTAATTAGCATTAAGGCAGCCTAATTGTAACACACAAAGTACAATTTTAAGCAATAAAACTCAAAATCCAAAGACGGGAGACAGACTGTACCAAAATGCAAAGCTGTCAAAAATCCTAAACCAACACAAATGATGGAAGAAAAAAAAATCAAGATCAAGAGAGGAGGGATAGCAATTAATACAGTTGGCTGGGGCGTAGATCTATATCAGCAGGCCCAAATGCAATTTACACATAAATATCCTATTGGAAAAGTATATAAAAACAGGATAGACTAACCCATTCTCTAAGACAGCCTCTAAATATTACACGATATAACCTTCTTTTGATAGAAGATGCAAATAGAAGACAGAGTAATCAATCTGGCATTGTTGATATGCTAGTTGTGCAGGTATTCATACACTACTGGAGACTTCAAGAAATCTTTACACATCAGGATCTTTGTAGGGCAAGGAGCAATCAGGTGATCAACCAAGAACTAGAGTTACAAATTGCAGAAAATATGTTTCTAAGTACTTGTATCTGATAATATGATTGAACATCCTCTGTTTAATACATCGGTAAAAGGCAAATCAAAACAAAGTAAGGGGATCAATCAAATTCTGTTTTCTGAGTGCTTGCTAGTGGCTTGACAATTATCTGAAAATGTGGTGGAACATCCTTAGTTTCGTACATCAGGTAAAAAGCAAAAAACCAACAAAGTGTGGGGGATCAATTAATGCTTAAGACATAATATGATGCAGACTTTCACTTAACATCCTAAGCTATTCTCCAGAAATAATTTATGTGATAATTCGCAAAACAGCCCCAGAGACATGAGAGAACATATTCATGAATAAAAACGTGATACTGAAGTGGTATTTAAACATCAAATGGATTATTAACACTACCCTACATGATTCACAACAAGACATGTTGACACTTTATCCTCGTAAATGTTGGACACCATGGGACCAGGACCTACATAAACTAAGATTCACATAAACGCTCCAACTACAAGTCTATAACTACTTAAGAATAAAACAAAACCTTGGAGGCTAGACAAAGGCTGCTGAAAGGTGATATCCTCACCGATATCCCCATCAACTCCCAATGGAAACAATTTACGATGCTTAAGAAATATAGGCATACAAAAAGGCAAATGTCATGAGTTCCTTCCATAAATCGAGCAGTCTTCTTAAACAGAATGCCGCCCTTTTATCAGCAATGCTAATCCCAAACTTAATATTTTGACTACTATCAAATGTATGATACTGGCTACTGACGCCTTCAGAGATATCGTGGTTTGTGCTTCTCTCTCATCCTAGTATCACAAAAGAACCAAATGAATTTTGCTGAGACTGTCAGATAGGCAACAGACTTAAAAGTTCCATTTTTCTAATAATAGATAGTGAATCAACATTAAGAAATTTAATCTACCAACTAAATTGAGAATTTTCAGTTGCTCATGAATGCAATGGGACAGACTACTATGACTGGAGAGGTGCATTATTTCTATTAAAGGGATTGATTGCCATTGCATATTTGAGCATGTATAACGACTGAACTTACACACGTTTCTTTCGACTTATATTTAGGACACAATTCTCAGATAGTAACAATTGCAGTGAATCATTGTTGATGTTCTTTCACTTTGACTGGTAGTATGAGGTATGAACGAGGTGGGCAGACATGCATTTTGGGTGTTTTTTCACTTCGTCACACTCAGTCCAAGCCTAGCCTGTTGACACCACTAACTTTGAGTCAGATGTCAAAAATACCGAGTTTGATAATAGTAAAACTGATGCAGGGTCCAGCCGTGACGCGTGACCGGATGAAGACGAAGCCGCGATGCCAGTTTGATTTGAGGAGCAAAAGAATTTTCATGCATTTTTTCTTTATTTTAGTTTATTTAGTAGTTATATTTTCCGTTATTTTTGTACCACATCGGTTGCGATGTGGTTTGGAAACTCAGCTTTATAAAGTCTATTTAAAGACTCTTAGATTAGTTGGATAAAGAAGGAAGAATTTGAATCAAATTATATCTTGCGAGATTTGTTGTTATCTCCAACTTGTGATTAGGATTTAGTTCCTATTTTAATTACTCTTCAAAAATAACCTTAACTTATCTCTCTCTTTTCTTTCCTCAAGCTGCCGCCAACATCACCCAACCCCCTCTCCATCTTCCCACAACCAGCAAACATCACCATCAAATAATTCCCTCTTTCCTTCTCTATCATTCTTGCCCAGCAACCCATAAAAAGAAACCCATCTCCTTGCAACCAAGCAACCAACAGTCCCTCCCTCTTCTCCTTGTTTTCCCTCCTCGGCAACACTTCTACAACATCAACACCGCCACCGAAGATCGTGATCAAACATCGACCCGCCGCGAAGCTTCCGCGACCCACCACCGCCTCTTCACCTTCTGCCCCTTCGCTTCTCCGTCACGCAATCCAAGGCCGCAACCTTTCCTCCAAGTCCTGAGCGCGTCCCCTTCATCACCTGCTAGCAAAGAAGAGGAAGAAGAAATAAGTGGGTTCATTTGAAATTCATTTGGGTTTGAATCCACACCAAATGAAACCGCTTTCAAAGAAGGAAAGGTCCATTTGGGTTTAAGTAGAGAAACCGTAAGAACCAACCCGGATCCAGTAACGAAGAAACGGATTTAAGTTGTACCCGATTGCCACAATGCCCACACCCGCTGATACAGTAACGGGTCCAGTTCAACAGACCCGTTAACGATCCTTTTTCGTTTTTTGATCGTAACTCTCGCATCCGAACTTTGATTCAAGTGATCTTGATACCATTACGATCGCGACGACGAGCTATACATACCGGCATCCTCTTCAGATCAATGAGATCTTTGTAATCTTCAGTAGGTAAATTTTCATTACACAGTCTCTTTATTTGTAAGTTAGATAACTGTCCTCTATTATTTTATCAATTTAATCTGATGTCACTATATTGTGACACTGTGAGATTTTGCTGCCTTGTGTTTACTGATTATATATATTGATTGTACAATCTTTTACCTTCATAACTAGTAGTTGCATAAGTATATTTTAGATTTAGAATAGTACCACTGTTATTGAACATTTAATTAAAATTCATCTATCTCATTATTTGTTTTAACTATTCTCCTACCCAAGATCGTCTAGTTGGTGAAACGCAGCGAAGTTTAGCTCTATCATTGATCTCTGATTCACACATACGCACGCGTATCACATCAAAAACTTATAATTCCTAAAGTATCATGCTTAAAATAACATAAAGTTCATGTATTAATGAAAAAAACTTACAAAAATCAACTAATGCTATCCTACATGTGCTTAAAAAATTAAAATTGCATACATGATCTTGCCTCTAGAAAACATCACTATACAAACATATTTATCAAATTACAGTTATCACATCATAGTGCACAACATAAAACTGCTACAAACAATAAAAACCAGAGTTCAGGATTATAATCCAGCAAAAGAAATTTCTTACATTAGAATTTTAGAACAAATAGTGTCATGTGTGTTTGCCTGTCACCAACAGAGAGCATTAAACATTAAAGACAAGGTAGCCACAAAAGCAAGTCATGCTTAATGCATTGTTAAGTTCATACATCTAACATGCAGATATACAGTTAACTTCGTTGTTAGCATCAGAAACTTATAGGAAATGAATAATGCATACATGCACTAATTCGAGTGCAGAGAGTATGATCCACAAGAGGATCTTGACCTGAATATTTATCAAAGACAGTTATCACATAGCATACACCATAAATGCTGCAGACAATAAAAACCACGGTACTTAGAGCTATAATTCATCAGATGTCATTTTCTTTTGTTATGTCAACAGACACATAAATAAAACTGTCGCATGTGTTGCTTGTTACCTACAGAGAACATGAAGCATTAAATAGAAGGTATCCGCAAAAGGAATCGATACAATCACATGATTCACATCTATGATCTACCAATAACATATCACATTGTGTAACCACAATGGACACAGAAGCAATAGACAGGGGCAGACAGGGAATGAAATTATCTTGGTCAAAATTAGCTTATCTATTGATGAGACTACACCTCAGTAAAATCAGTAAACAAAGGGTATAGAGACTACACGATATTTATCTCTTTAGCTCATCTCATCTTAAATAGCTAGTAGGCATACTCCTCCTAGTCTCTCCGATCACCATTCTGGTGATGAAACTACACTTCAGTAGAAACTAGCATATCTGTTTATAATATTTTTTATTAGAATACACTTTAGTGAAAATAGTAAACATAGGGTAATGAAACAATAATCTATTTACTTCTTCATCTTAAATAATTACAGGAATGGCTCCTCCTAACTCTCCAATCACCATTCCAAAAACAATAACAGTAGAAGTGACTAGATACTTGAGAGAGAGCAAACAAGTGAACAGAACTATCAGAAAAATGACAAGAAACTGAATTGCAACATTTTTGGAGAAAGAAAATTCAGATGCCATATGGGGGAAAACCAAATTTACGAGGCTGTAACTCAGCAAAAAAACTAATCAATTAACAAATTTTCTCTTTTTTTTTATCGTCTTAAATAACCATTACAGTTCTTCTTCCTAGCATGTCCCATCACTAAAATTAACATTGAAAAGAGCAACTAAATACTTTCAAATGAAGAGTTAGAAATTTCAAATGAAGAATTACAAAATTAGTAAACAGAATTGCCAACTGAGTCACAATAAATTGAATTTTTAACATTTGCTGAAGAATAAAAAGCAGGTACACTATGAAAAAAGGAAAGAAAAAAAAAAAGCTACACAGTTCTCCACTACAATGAAACAATAAAGCGAAAACTCCTATTAGAAAGCAAATGAATATTACAGAAGCTGTATGTATGATATAATCATTAGTTTTTTGAGCTTGTAATCGGTTACCAATCACCACCACTGATGAACAAGAACTCCGTTGTCCCTTAGCGAAGTAAACAGCTCCAAGCATTGCCCATAAGTATACTCGTATTTTGGTGACCTCTCCCCTGGACAACACCTCTGCCACCGATTATAATGGCATTCAAGAAACAACTCATCGATCAAACAAATTGCCCCGGTCTCAAACAACCTCGGGATAAGATCAAACTCAGTCCCCTCAACATCCATCTTCATCACCACAAAATCTTTCTCCGTCACCGTGCTCTTCAGCCACTCCGCAAAATCAAACCCTTGGATTGCATGCAAATCTCCTGTCGACTTCCCATCTAGAGGCACCCTGTAGGCCGAATTCGACCCATTCCCTTCCCTCCTTTCTCATCACTTTTCTGATCTTTGTCATGATTAACCTCAAAAGAGAGTGACTCATTTCGAACCCATGCGGCGAAAGGCAGCAAGTTAATCCCTTTCTTCGTTAAATACTCATTATGGAATGCCTTATCGGCCTCAATTGCAAAAACTTCAAAAGTATGGTTCTGTTTTGGATACTGCTTCCTGAACCAACTTCCGATGCTCGATCCATAGCTCCGAGCACCAATGTCAATGTAAATGTACCTCCTTTTAAAGCTAATATCAACCACTGATGAAAGATACTTGATGTTCTTAATGTTTCTCTTCAAAGTAATCCAAGGTTTCAGTGGCTCCTCTTGAATCAGAGGCTCTGACGATCGAACCAGCTGAAGCTTGTGCTCCGGAACAGAGCACTTATTCACAGAATCGCCATTCCCGCTGCCACTGCTGCTCTCCTCTTGAACCCTAGCTTCCTCTTTCTGGAAAACAATCTCTTTCAGAGTTTTTGACGACGAATCGAGCCCTTCAATCTCGCGAGATCGGACCTTTCTGCAGAAAGGGAACAGATCCTGAAGCGAGTAAACACTGTACGAATCGCCGGCCGAGACCGTGAGAAGCACAAGAAACCCTTCGGGTTTCAGGACCCGCATGATCTCCGACGCCAGATCCACCGCCCGATTCGAATTATCGATGCTCTCGCCGGCGAAGACGAAATCGAAGGTGTTGTTGACGAACTGCAGCTTGAACACATCGCCGGCTATCACGAGCGGCGGTGACCGCTTCTTCGAGACTCCGATGGCGTTGGAGACGCCGATCTCCTTCAGCGCGAGCACCTCCTGCCCCCCTAGGGTTCCGACGCACAGAGACTTGAACGACGGGGCGAGGAACCCTTCTACAATGAGATCCTGGAAGATCGAGGAGTAGAAGTCCACGGCCTTGCGCCACTCCTTGCTGCGCCACGCCGGGTTCGAGGAGGAGGAGTCGCCGGCGATCCTGTAGGCGGATCGGCCGCCTGCTCCCGCGGTGGAGGCGGAGATGGCGACGCTCTCCAGCGACGGCGAGAAGAAGCAGAAGTCCGACGAGGTGCAGGATCCACCGTTTACTGAAACGATGTACACGAACCGGACGGCGAGGACCAGGACTCCGATCAAGAGGAGGCGGACGAGCAGGGCTCGGACCGAAGTCGGTTTCGACGGAGGATCCATCATCACAGAGGGAGGGAGGGCAGATTGGGAAGGAAACAGGAACCTTTACAAACAAGCAGGGGTATTTTGGGAAGGGGACAGATTGGGAAGAAGAGAGGGCGATTTTAGCGGGAGCAGAAGCGGGCGGAGGTGTGGTTGGCTCCGACGAGGGGTCGGGGGAGGACGAGGAAGGGAGATAGAGGTGTAGGAGACGGGCAAAACGGGGATTATACATTAGAGGTTTTTCGTCGGTTAAGGATTTTTAGGATTTGTTGCCGATTCTTTCTCTCATGAGAGAACACAGCCACAGAGTTGTCTTCTTCTTCTTCCTCTCTCTCTCTCTCTTTCTCGCAACTCTCCTTGAGCCTTTTCTGGTCGGCGTCGCAAGAAGGGAAAATAAAAAGGCTGCGGTTTGGTTTTGCCGAAGGGAAGATTCCCTTGGATTTGCCACTGGGGTTGGCGGAAATATCGAAATGCCCCCGCCAGTTGACTGGGGGAAATTGACAGCTGGCTTTTTAGTTTTTACACTTCTGGTACATTGGTCTCGTCTTGCAAAAAGTAATTGTGATGACTACTTGTCTTTTACTAAAGTATGTGTTGATTTGTGGCATTGTGAGGTTTATTTATGGAGAGAGAAAGATACAAGGAAGTTGTCTTTTCAGAATAAGCAAAATTGAAAGAAATGATAAGATACTTATATGATTTGATTTCTTTCTTAGAGAGCAAGTCTATTAATATAATTACAAAAGTTCAATTGTTCACTCAAAAGGTTAAAAGATTTTGTTATTTTTTTATCTTTTGGTTAGACTTTAATTTCTTTTTGTTTTGCAAGATCTACTATAGAAGCAAAAGCATGTAGCAGTGATCAAAATTTTACCCGCATCAGAATGATGAGACGTGTTCAAGCTACCTAGTGCTCTCCCTGAGAACTCCACAACTTCCAAAGTCCATCCTGGAGTTATTCTCTATTCCGAAGATACTCCTGATCTGAAACCACATGTCGTCACTCCGAAGACCTTACCCCTCTGAAACCTCCCACAGTCCGAAGTCTCTAACTCCGAATTGGCGCCGAGATCTCCGCCTATCATTACACCACTCCATCTTCCCCACGTTGAAGACGAGTAACGCCCCCACAGTAAAGCGGGTGATTATACATGGCAACTGATATTCCTCGCTTTCCGCGTGCTGTTGATCAACAACATGCTACCAAGGATATTGGATCCTTCTCACTTAAGGGGGCAGTCGCCAGCACACAACCGATGTAATTCGAAATCCAGATCCTTCAGATGTTTGCCGACATGAAGGAGCAGATGAAGGAGCTCGGCAAACATCTGAAGGAGCAGCAAGCCCAATCAGATCACGATCAGGAGCAAGTGGCCCTCGATCGTAAGAGAGCTGCCCGTGAGTAGAAAGCGTTGAAACAGCTCAACGACCAGCTCAAGGTGCAGATCGCCTCCTCCGAAGAGCCTAGGAGTAGACGCAGCCGGAAGTGAGCCTGGAATCGGAAAGATTCGGATTGATGGGCCCATCACAAATCTGAGGTGGCCCAGATGACGTCCGTCTCCAAGAAGACTATTCCGACAATGAGCCCGATTCGCTTCGTTTCTGAACAGAAACTTATCACCGCCAGAATCGGAATCGAAGAATCTCCTGACATCTGAGCCCTCGACAAGTTGATTCAAAGACGGATCAAGGAGGCTACACTGCCACTCCGAAGCGGATCAAAATAAGCCGCTGCGAGAGTCTCCAACTCCCCTCTCTCCGAAGAGATCCTAGAGGGCGAGTTTCCGAAGAAGTTTGCAATTTTGACTTTTGACTACTAATCCGGAATGAGTGACCCGATTCAACACATCAGCACTTTTTGGACAAGATGATGGTTTACTCTCGCAATGATCCGCTCATGTGCCTAACCTTTTCATCCAGTTTGAAAGGTGCGGCCTCTGATTGGTTCTACTCCTTATCGTCACATTCTCTCCATGATTTCGAAGAAGTAACCGAAGCGTTCCTCACTCAACACGCCTTTTGTCAGGAGCTAAGAGGAACAGCCACCATCTTCTCACCATCAAAATGAGGTAGGGCGACAGCCTCAAATCCTACATAGGTTACTTCCAGAGCCAGCTGGCCAAAGTTTTCAACTGCAGTGAGGATGTCTCTGTACTCGCATTCATCAACAGGCTGCAAGTTTTTCACCCCCTGTACAAGCATCTACTGAAGTACGATATCACTCGAATGAGTAAGCTTTTATCCCGAGCTCAGCCTTACATCCAAATTGGAGAAAACAATGCTCCGCTAAACGCTGCGACGATGGAGAAAAGTCAAAGCCGCACTATGAAACTACTACCAGAGCCAGGAACCCGAATCAGAGGCAACCCACCTACAAGAGATAGGCGCTCCCAGTTCTTTCACCAAGTCTGCTCCAAGCCTTCAAGCCGATAGAGCACTTCACTCTGCTCAGGCTCCCTATCAACGATGTCTTCTAACGCCATCAAGGACAAATCATGGGTCAGGCCTTTGAGACCAATCCGATATGACCCTACTCTTTTCAGAGCAGAAGAGTACTGCTCTTACCACGACACTAAAGAGCATAAGACCATCTACTACTAGAAAATACCTAAAAGAGCTCATCTGCCAGTGCTTCCTCAAAGAATATGTCCTTATCCCAAAGCAACCTCCAGATCATGACAGTCGGACGCTCTGTCGCCTGCCCAATCGCAACACATGATCACCAATACAAAGCGATTGAGTGCTCTCATACCTTCAATAAAGACAGGATAGTACCTCCATCTATGATGCCCCTTATATTTTGATTATATTCCATTATCAAATAAAATTATATTTTTGCCCTAACCATTACAGTCCTACCAAGTTCGTTGCTCCGCTGCTGGGATTTCTCCCACTCGGAGACGACTGCAAACTCAACTTCGCTGCTGAGATTTTTTCACTGAGAGTCATTCCTCCACTGCTGGTATTTCCCCCACATTCCAATCAAAGTTTGGATGTCCCGCTGATGGGATTTTTCCTATTCGGAGATGGCAATACAAGCACAGTATATGGGCTCTCTCTCAGTTACTCTACGGGTAGTGAAAACCCTCCGCTATGGGATTTACCTTACTCGGAGTTCTCCACTGCTGAGATTTTTCCCACAGTTCAACTAAAGCTTACACGTCTCGCTAATGGGATTTTCTGCACTCGGAGATGACAATGCAAGCGCCAGCGTGCGTTCCCTCTCAATTAGCCTACGGGTAGTTGAAACCCTTCGCTGTAGGATTTCCTCCATTGGGTCCCTCCTCAATGATGAAATTTTTCTCACTCATAGTCCAACCAAAGTTCGTCGCTCTGTTGATGGGGTTTCCCCCTGTAACGCCCCGATTTCGCGTGTACAGAGACATTATTGCTACGTATATACGTAGGTCAAAAATACCCTCACATATATACACTAAGCATCAGTATAGGCAAGAATCATTGTACGAAAGTACGTGGTGCTTTATACATTCTAACATATGAGTAAAATTACAAAGTTATTGTAACGGCCCCAGTTTCTAATAAACAAGATTAGGCCTACAATACCATTTATCTCCATTATCCTTAAATTAAGAAATTTTGACAGCATCATCCTTAATATTTCCTTTATTTCTCACTTACAATAACCAAGATTTCGGATCAAAGGCCTACTTATTTCACCAAGAATTTCGGCACACCCGGCCTACTTATCATATCACATACACCAAACCTTAACCACCAACACATATCATAACTTAATTTCCTCCAATGCAAGCATAATCTTTTTATCAACAATACAAGAGTTACTTCCCAACCGTAGTATTCCCACACATGGTCACCATCCAAGTTCAAGAACATACATATCCAAGGGATTCACAATCCAGAATATTATATTACATACAAGACCAAGGTCTCAACTACTATAAGAACAAAATGTACTCCGAGTACAACCTAACATGTTTTCCATAAAGACTTCAATAAGGTCCATACATACATATTTAAGATAACAAGACAAAACCAAAATGATACCACAATATCTTATGCCATCCATAACTTAACCTTTCCATTTAGAGAGGTCTCTTACCCTTATCCAAACCTGAAAAGATGGAAAGAGAAATAAAATGAGCTCGACAGCTCAATGAGTAAACCATATCATAGGGTATTGATATAATGATTTCATAAGATAAACATTTTAGAAGAGGTAAGTTACAATGAGTCCCATAAACAATAATTTATTCAAGTTACCTTACTTGTTCCAAGTTCCATATACATATGTGGTTTACATGACTCCACTATCAAAAGTTTCGTTTCGTTATATCATGACACAAAAGATATAAATGTATGAATATGTATGAAATTCTCGTGGATGAGTCCACTCACATCAACTCGGCTCGTTATACCCATAAAGTGACATTCTAGTTTAACACAAGCATTATCAATCATGAATGCAACTTGACAGTTCACATTTAGATGTCATTCAATATAAATGAAATTCCCCGCCTTCCACCTCCTACCGGCTCCCGCACGACCCCTTCCTCCTTATATATATATAATTCATATAAAACATATAAGTTTCCCCGTCTTCCCCCCTCCTACCGGCTCCCGCACGGCCCCTTCCTCCTTATATATATATATACATGTGTCAAATCCCCGTCTTCCCCCCTCCTACCGGCTCCCGCACGGCCCCTTCCTCCTATATATATATATATAAATGCATCATGCAAGTCTAAGTTATGAAATTCATACTAAGCAATATAAAACTAACTTACATGTCATGCCCAAAATGATGTGCAACAATAAAGAAACATGCACTTGGGTTTCCCAAAATCATGGTAACGCCATAATGCGCCACTTCCAACCCCGTATGCACATATGCATCATCCACATGTACTCACTAGTACACAACATAAAGTTATGACATAAAGAGGGATTATTCCCCATGTACTCTTGTGAACATAAAGTAAGTTTCAAGTTTATATCATATCTATATCGAATCGATTATCATGATAATAACCAAGAAAGATAGCGAAATAATCATGCTAATTTGGCTCAATAGGCATACATAATATACTAGAACATGAGTTCTACACACGCATATCATAACGATGTAATGTAGAGACATAACAAGCATATAATACCCTTTGCATTTCAATTAACCTAAAGTTAATTATCAAACAGCGAATTTAGGATGCTAAATTACCTTATTTAAGTTAAATTAGTGAGCTAAAACATGTATATCACACATTTATCTCATCACAACATGATATAGGGCACAATAATTAAGTAATACTCATTTATTTCCATCTAGTGTAAAGATATCACAAAAATAGCAAATACTACCATTGTGGGACACCTACACCAATTTCAAAGTTCAGATTTTTCAAGCATTAATAGAATAACATAACCCTAATAGTTAGGTTTACTCACAATGCTTTAATACTCTGAAACAGAGAATTAAACTTCAGGATAATGCTGTTTGGCCGTGGAAGATCTCTCCCCCAGCTCACCAGGAACCTCCTCCCCAAAGATCGGGCCTTCCCTCCCCCAAATTGCCGCGGAATCCTCTTCTTTGCCGCAGATTTGCGGCAAAGTAGCAGCAGCTCGCGTGCTGCTGCGGCTCTGCTTGCTGCGCGCGCGTGTCTCCTCCTTCCCTCTGGTGGATTCTTGATTCAGAGTTGAGAGAGGCTAGGATTTAGGGCTAGAGAGGGTATCCTAGTTCTTATCTTCCAATTCTAGAGAGGAGATGAAATGGGGGATTTAGGGTTTCAAGTTCTTCACACAAGAGAGGGAAAAATTGCAGAATTTGGGAGAGAAAATCTGCAGAATTTTTGGGAGAGGAAGATGAAGAGGCAAGCTTGGTAGTCAACTCCTTGGAATTGCAAGAACTAGGTGGTGTTCTCACATGATGCCACTTGGCCAAGACCCCTCTCAAGGTGCCACATGGAAACCCAAACCTCAAGAAATATTAGCCCCTTTAATCTTCCCCCTAATGCATACTTACCACTAAAAAGGTATTAGGATAAGCTTGGTGATTAAGGGGATATGAAAGATTATGTTGACATTAACTTTTACTATTGCTTAAGTCATAAATTTGCCCAAAATACATGTACATAGGCCTTCATGCTAATCATTTTTAGTCACCACAATCAAATAGTTAATAAAAATTTTTAAAAAAAAAAAAAAAAAGGGAAGTGGGTCTATTAATTAAGTTTAATTTGTTGACATAGAATTATGGAGGGTGACTACTTCTATATAATGCCTTAACCAAAATTCTTAATATTTAAGGTGAGGAGAAATTAGGTACAATAAAATTTTGGTTGTTACATTCTCCCCTCCTAAAAGAGAGCTTCGTCCCCGAAGCCTGACGTACCTTGGAAAAGTTGCGGGTAGTTCTGCATCATCTCTTCCTCTGATTCCTAGGTACCTTCTTCAATCTCTTTACTTCTCCATAAAACCTTCACTAAAGGGATTGCTTTGTTTCGCAGTTGTTTCTCCTTCCTGTCTAGGATTTGAACCGGCTCCACAGTATATGACAAGTCGTCTTGGAGCTGCAGTGGTGAGTATTTAAGAACATGGCTCGGATCTGGTACATACTTCCTCAATTGGGACACATGAAATACGTCATGTATTTTCTCAATCTCTGGTGGTAAGGCTAACCGATAAGCCAAAGGTCCAATTCTTTCCAGTATTTCAAAGGGTCCAATATACCGGGGGTCTAACTTATTCCGTTTGCCACCCCGTACCATTCCTTTTATTGGTGATACCTTCAAGAAAACCTTGTCGCCTTCTGCAAACTCCAAAGGTCTTCGGCGCCGATCCGCATATGTCTTCTGTCTACTCTGGGCCGCTTTCATTCTCTTCCTTATCATCCAGATCTTCTCTGTTGTATCTACCACTATATCGGCTCCGAATAAAGTTCGGTCTCCAATCTCTTCCCAACAAATCGGAGATCTACACTTCCTGCCGTACAGGGCTTCGAATGGCGGCATTCCAATAGTAGATTGATAGCTATTGTTATATGCAAACTCCACTAATGATAGGTATCTCTCCCAATTTCCCCCGAAATCCAACACGCATGCTCTCAGCATGTCTTCCAATATTTGTATAGTTCTTTCTGATTGTCCGTCGGTTTGCGGATGAGCAGCTGTACTTGGGTGTAACTTGGTGCCCAAAGCTTGGGATAGACTGATCCATAGCCTTGACTGAAACCGAGGGTCACGATCTGACACAATCGTCTCAGGGACTCCATGAATCCTGATTATCTCTCGGAGGTAGATCTGGGCTAATCTATCCATCGAATAGTTTATTCGGATGGGCAGGAAATGAGCGGACTTTGTAAGTCGATCTACTATCACCCAGATGGCATCATATCCTTGAGGGGATCTAGGGAGTCCTGTCACAAAATCCATAGTAATATCACTCCACTTCCATTCAGGGATTTGTAAGGGCATGAGGAGTCCAGGAGGCTTCTTATGTTCAGCCTTAACTTGTTGGCATATCAAACATCTCTGTACAAAATTTGCTATGTCATTCTTCATTCCTTCCCACCAAAAGTTTGCCTGCAAATCCTGATACATCTTGGTTGTTCCAGGATGTGCGGTGTAAGGAGTGCAATGGGCTTCAGTTAAAATTCGCTCCTTGAGCTTAAAATCTGGCGGTATAACTATTCGGTTTCCCTTCCTCAGCAAATCCCTGGAAATGATAAATTCTTGGGTTTCACCTCTTTGCACTTTCTCAAAATTTTTAGCTGTCTGATCATCTTTCCTTTGAGCTTCCTTGATTTCTTCATAGAGATCAAAACCAATACTAATTTGATTTATCTGGTTCACTCCACCCCGGGGCCCTCTTATGTGAATTTCAAGTTGCATTCTTTCCATATCCCTTAACAACTCCGATTGCTGTGTTAACAATACTGCCAAGGATCCTCCAGACTTCCGGCTTAGAGCATCGGCCACCACGTTGGCCTTTCCAGGGTGATAATGAATGTCCAAGTCATAGTCCTTCATCAACTCCAACCATCTTCTTTGGCGCATATTCAATTCCTTTTGGGTGAAAATATATTTCAGGCTTTTATGATCTGTAAAAATATCACATGATACTCCATAAAGGTAGTGCCGCCAAATTTTTAAGGCAAAAATGACTGCAGCTAACTCAAGATCATGGGTAGGGTAATTTTTCTCATGGTTCCTTAGTTGTCTAGAAGCATAAGCAATTACTCTCCCATGTTGCATCAATACACACCCCAGGCCTGACTTTGACGCATCACTGAAAATAACATAACCTTCGTTTCCAATGGGCATGGCTAAGATTGGAGCTGATGTTAGCTTATCCTTTAGTTCTTGAAAGCTTTTCTCCTGATCATCTCCCCAATGGAATTTGAGGCCTTTCTTGGTTAACTGGGATAAGGGTGCAGCTATCTTGGAAAATCCTTCTACAAACCTCCGGTAATACCCAGCCAATCCTAGGAAGCTTCGCACCTCAGTGACATTGGTAGGTTGAGGCCATCCTTTTATCGCCTCGATCTTTGCGGGGTCCACTGATATTCCTTCCTCATTTATGATGTGACCCAAGAACCCAACTTCATTTAGCCAGAACTCACACTTCTTAAGCTTTGCATAAAGTTATTTTTCTCTCAATAATTGTAACACTATCCTCAAGTGTCTTTCATGATCCTCTTTGCTCTTTGAATAGATCAGTATGTCATCAATGAACACCACTACGAACTGATCTAGGTATGGCTGGAAAATTCTATTCATCAAATCCATAAATGCTGCTGGAGCATTGGTCAAGCCAAATGGCATTACTAAAAATTCATAATGGCCATATCTGGTCCGAAAGGCAGTCTTAGAAACATCTTCCGGCTTGATCTTTAATTGATGGTATCCTGATCTTAGGTCTATCTTGGAAAATATGCTGGCACCCTGAAGTTGGTCAAAGAGGTCATCAATCCTTGGCAATGGGTATCGATTCTTGATAGTGACCTTGTTCAGCTCTCGATAATCTATACACAGCTCATCATCTCCCATCCTTCTTCTTGACAAATAATACCGGAGCACCCCAAGGTGATACACTCGGCCGAATAAACCCGAGGCTTAGCAACTCTTGCAACTGATCCTTCAATTCATTCATTTCTGCGGGTGCCATTCTATAAGGTGCCCTGGATATGGGACTTGTCCCAGGTAGAAGATTAATGGAAAATTCTACATCTCTATCTGGGGGTAAGCCGGGTAGATCCTCCGGAAAAACATCCGGATAGTCTCTTGCAACCTCTATGTTTTCAATCTTAATCTTCATGTCTTCTTCACCAATAAGGGTTGCCAAAAATCCTTGACACCCTTGCCTCAATAACTTAGTGGCCTTTAAGGCAGAAATGACTGGAGTGCAAATTTTATTCTTCATCCCCTCATACACTCTTTCGGGAGTTCCCTCTAACTTAAAAATTATCTTCTTCTGGTAACAGTCTACATGAACCCGATATGTTGACAACCAATCCATTCCTAGGATGATGTCAAACTCCATTTCTCCTAGCTTAATCAGGTCTGCCTGTGTCTTCATCTCACCTATGATGATTTTACATCCCTTATAACACTCGCTAGTGGTCACTTTGGCGCCTACAGGGGTTGACACCACTAGTTGATAGCTCAAGGGTTCGGGTTCCAAGTTAATAATTGCAGCAAAAGATGAAGAAATAAAAGAGTGTGTAGCACCGGGATCAAACAATACTCGAGCAACATTATCGGATACACAGACGGTACCTTCCACCACGGCATTGGATGCTCGAGCCTCCTGCTGAGTGATTGCATTCATCCTTCCTTGAATCCTTGGTTGCTGTACAGATGCTTGTGTCATGGCCGAGCGAGTTCTGTTGAAAGGTTGCCGATAGGCGGTAGCTGGTCCTCCTGTTGTAGGGGCGATTCCCATGGTTGGTCTTCCTGTCCCTCTGCTAACTCCGGGGTATCCATGCAAGTTTGGGCAGTCCCTCCTCATGTGACCCATTCTTCCGCAGACAAAGCATTGTTTACCGGTGGCGCAACTACCAGTGTGACTTCGGTTGCACCTTGGACACCACTGGTTTCCTGCAAAGTTGGAGCGTTGGGAGGACATTGGTGATGCTGAATGGGGCAATCCCCTATTCTTGGGCCATGTGTTCATCTTGCTTCCCTGGGTGGGCATGATGGAAGATCCTGTACCTCTGTCGGGCCTCATGGACTGAGTTCCAAAACTCGGTGCATTATTATACCGGGGGCGCTTCATATAGGGCAGTTCCCTGGTCCTCATCTCTTGATTCTCCTGCATGTCCCTTTCAATTTCCATTGCCTTCTCCACAGCTTGACTGTAAACTTGCAGTTGGAAAGGGATCAGCTTACTCCTGATTTCTGGCCTCAAGCCCCTAACGAACCTTTTCGTCCTATCTTCCTCCTCGGACACCAATTTCTCAGCATACCTGGACAGCTGAGTGAATTTAGCTTCATATTGACTCACTGTCCATTGCTCCTGCTTCAGCTCTTGGAACTCCATCGCAAGTCGGTCCTTCACTACTCCAAGGATGTACTTTTCATTGAACTTTGCAACTAAGAAGTTCCAAGAGATCTCCCTTCCCAAGTTCTTAGCTCCTCCTTTTACCATCTCCCACCAGCGCTCAGCCTCTCCTTGGAACATGAAAGAAGCGAAAGATACCCGCTGGGTTTCAGTACATTCCATTACATCCAGTATCTTTTCAATTTGTCGGAGCCATTCTTCAGCTTGAATAGGGTCAACTTCTCCTCTGAAGGCTGGTGGGTTGAGCTTTTGAAATTGTTCAAGAGCTCTACGGGGGTTGTTTACACTTGCCAGCTGCAACAGCCAATCTGGGATTCTGTCTGGCATTCCCCGATTAGCATTAGATTGCCCACTCAGAAATTCTTGACTTGCCGGGGGATGGACGCTCCCAATTGCGCTGTGCAATGGGACGTCGCCCTCCGAGTTGGCATCTGATGGAGGAAAATTCAAATCCATCTAATACCTAGAAGAATAGTTGAACATAATCAATGGTAACTCAATGATGACAAGTAGAATAGTTCACAAACAAAACACTGATTTCATTTATGCATAAAGCGTTTTCATGGTAACATATACATTAGCATGGCTGCATTCATTCAAAACATACCAATGCAGTCATAAAGGGATACATGGTCATACATGTAACTATTGACGACCACTTTCTTTACTAAAAAAAATATTACTTATGTGAATCGACATTCCTTTTCTTCAAAAACAAAAACAACAAAAAACAAAAATGCCACCCATCTAAATTCCCTTCAAGGGGTGATGTTAGATCCCGAGGAGCTCTCCTCCCGATCTTCCCCTACAGGTTCTTCTTCTGGATCCTCTTCTTCTGGTTCTTCTTCCATTGGTTCTTCTTCCATTGGTTCTTCTTCTTCTGGTTCTTCTACTACTTCCTCTAGTACAGCATCAAAATCATATCCCCAATTTTCATTATCATCGTACAGGTCCATATCTTCCACCCAGCAAGAATTCCACCAAATACCCCCAACGAAAATCCTTCCGTCAGGGTTCATCTCCTCATTAGGTAGGACTCCCAAGTCCTCAGTTACTGGTGCGTCTCTTATGGCACTTTCTGCTTCATTAATGTCATCTGCCTCATCTTGCTCCATGCGAATCCCTGCATCTAAATTGTCTGGGGAACCTTTAAGAATGACATTTGGATTGGTCTCGTCAGATTCAAAATCCCAGTCCATTGGGTCCGCGATCCAACTTAAACTTTCCGACTCCGGACCGTCAGACGATGATCCAGTCATCTCAGAATCTCCCATCTGTAGAAGTAAGACATTTATATTAGCCGATGTGTCTTCCAATTCTCCCCAAAGCAATAATTTGCATGAATATAAAATCAAGATATGATAGAAAATCACCACTTATATAACCATGCCGATCTTTCATAAATTTTTCCTATGCACAACTGTCCTACCCATAGGTTCAACCCTGACTTATGTGATATTTTGATTGTTCTCCCTTTCCGGTGTCCCATAACACTGGAATTTCTTACAGAAGGGCCCGCACCCCTTGCAAGATCCATTTGAATTTAGGTATGCGGGTACCCACATTCAAATGTGGAGAACAGTTAAATATCCTACATTTCAGGGCCAAATACCATAAAACTATACCATCATCCTAATACCCCATATCTAATTCAATCTAGTACACATATAAATCTCACATGACTTCATAACCAGTCTTGCATACTACATCCATCTAGGCTAACCTTGCCTAAACCTGGCTCTGATATCAATTGTAACGGCCCCAGTTTCTAATAAACAAGATTAGGCCTACAATACCATTTATCTCCATTATCCTTAAATTAAGAAAATTTTGACAGCATCATCCTTAATATTTCCTTTATTTCTCACTTACAATAACCAAGATTTCGGCTCAAAGGCCTACTTATTTCACCAAGAATTTCGGCACACCCGGCCTACTTATCATATCACATACACCAAACCTTAACCACCAACACATATCATAACTTAATTTCCTCCAATGCAAGCATAATCTTTTCATCAACAATACAAGAGTTACTTCCCAACCGTAGTATTCCCACACATGGTCACCATCCAAGTTCAAGAACATACATATCCAAGGGATTCACAATCCAGAATATTATATTACATACAAGACCAAGGTCTCAACTACTATAAGAACAAAATGTACTCCGAGTACAACCTAACATGTTTTCCATAAAGACTTCAATAAGGTCCATACATACATATTTAAGATAACAAGACAAAACCAAAATGATACCACAACATCTTATGCCATCCATAACTTAACCTTTCCATTTAGAGATGTCTCTTACCCTTATCCAAACCTGAAAAGATGGAAAGAGAAATAAAATGAGCTCGACAGCTCAATGAGTAAACCATATCATAGGGTATTGATATAATGATTTCATAAGATAAACATTTTAGAAGAGGTAAGTTACAATGAGTCCCATAAATAATAATTTATTCAAGTTACCTTACTTGTTCCAAGTTCCATATACATATGTGGTTTACATGACTCCACTATCAAAAGTTTCGTTTCGTTATATCATGACACAAAAGATATAAATGTATGAATATGTATGAAATTCTCGTGGATGAGTCCACTCACATCAACTCGGCTCGTTATACCCATAAAGTGACATTCTAGTTTAACACAAGCATTATTAATCATGAATGCAACTTGACAGTTCACATTTAGATGTCATTCAATATAAATGAAATTCCCCCGCCTTCCACCTCCTACCGGCTCCCGCACGGCCCCTTCCTCCTTATATATATATATAATTCATATAAAACATATAAGTTTCCCCGTCTTCCCCCCTCCTACCGGCTCCCGCACGGCCCCTTCCTCCTTATATATATATACATGTGTCAAATCCCCGTCTTCCCCCTCCTACCGGCTCCCGCACGGCCCCTTCCTCCTATATATATATAAATGCATCATGCAAGTCTAAGTTATGAAATTCATACTAAGCAATATAAAACTAACTTACATGTCATGCCCAAAATGATGTGCAACAATAAAGAAACATGCACTTGGGTTTCCCAAAATCATGGTAACACCATAATGCGCCACTTCCAACCCCGTATGCACATATGCATCATCCACATGTACTCACTAGTACACAACATAAAGTTATGACATAAAGAGGGATTATTCCCCATGTACTCTTGTGAATATAAAGTAAGTTTCAAGTTTATATCATATCTATATCGAATCGATTATCATGATAATAACCAAGAAAGATAGCGAAATAATCATGCTAATTTGGCTCAATAGGCATACATAATATACTAGAACATGAGTTCTACACACGCATATCATAACGATGTAATGTAGAGACATAACAAGCATATAATACCCTTTGCATTTCAATTAACCTAAAGTTAATTACCAAACAGCGAATTTAGGATGCTAAATTACCTTATTTAAGTTAAATTAGTGAGCTAAAACATGTATATCACACATTTATCTCATCACAACATGATATAGGGCACAATAATTAAGTAATACTCATTTATTTCCATCTAGTGTAAAGATATCACAAAAACAGCAAATACTACCATTGTGGGACACCTACACCAATTTCAAAGTTCAGATTTTTCAAGCATTAATAGAATAACATAACCCTAATAATTAGGTTTACTCACAATGCTTTAATACTCTGAAACAGAGAATTAAACTTCAGGATAATGCTGTTTGGCCGTGGAAGATCTCTCCCCCAGCTCACCAGGAACCTCCTCCCCAAAGATCGGGCCTTCCCTCCCCCAAATTGTCGCGGAATCCTCTTCTTTGCCGCAGATTTGCGGCAAAGTAGCAGCAACTCGCGTGCTGCTGCGGCTCTGCTTGCTGCGCGCGCGTGTCTCCTCCTTCCCTCTGGTGGATTCTTGATTCAGAGTTGAGACAGGCTAGGATTTAGGGCTAGAGAGGGTATCCTAGTTCTTATCTTCCAATTCTAGAGAGGAGATGAAATGGGAGATTTAGGGTTTCAAGTTCTTCACACAAGAGAGGGAAAAATTGAAGAATTTGGGAGAGAAAATCTGCAGAATTTTTGGAGAGGAAGATGAAGAGGCAAGCTTGGTAGTCAACTCCTTGGAATTGCAAGAACTAGGTGGTGTTCTCACATGATGCCACTTGGCCAAGACCCCTCTCAAGGTGCCACATGGAAACCCAAACCTCAAGAAATATTAGCCCCTTTAATCTTCCCCCTAATGCATACTTACCACTAAAAAGGTATTAGGATAAGCTTGGTGATTAAGGGGATATGAAGGATTATGTTGACATTAACTTTTACTATTGCTTAAGTCATAAATTTGCCCAAAATACATGTACATAGGCCTTCATGCTAATCATTTTTAGTCACCACAATCAAATAGTTAATAAAAACTTTAAAAAAAAAAAGGGAAGTGGGTCTATTAATTAAGTTTAATTTGTTGACATAGAATTATGGAGGGTGACTACTTCTATATAATGCCTTAACCAAAATTCTTAATATTTAAGGTGAGGAGAAATTAGGTACAATAAAATTTTGGTTGTTACAGTTATTATAGAATGTGATACAATATTACAATAATATTACATCACTGATAGGTGCAATTGCGAGAATACAAAAGATATATAATGATGAATAGTATAAAATTCCCTCACGAGTTACAAAATGAAAACTCGAGGGATGAGCAGGGGGCTTGAAAGGGTAGGGTTCCAGACTGGTCTTCTGCTGATCCACTATGCTTCCGCTACACCACTTTAATCAACATGATGTCCATTACGGTCCAAACTCCAGGATCTGGACATGCAGATTCAGGAGACTCAAAACTCTCTAACAAGTGGTGTGATGAATGCCAAGTGGCGTGCATGATAAGCACACGCATATCGATAAATCTGAATCAAAAGCATGCATTAAAAACTGTGTTGTGAGCATACACACTCAAACATGAAAGAGGCACCAAGTGGTGAGATGTACAGAAGTGATAAAATCAGTTGCACGAGCTCAGTGGATAGATTCATGAGATTGATACCTCGAGGGGATAATCCAAATAAGGAAACCCTCATCTATATACCATATACCTCATGTTTCCATCGATTGAGTATGTACAAGCTGAACTGTCCACAATAACAGCTAAAGAGAACAGTATGAAATATCAGGAAGCATTGATTATACGGTAATCAAATAATCCGTATAAAATCAAGGGTAAGCAAGTAAAGAAACTAGGCACAGTAATACAAGTGTAATATCAAGTAAGAGACAAGATGTGTATAATATGATAACAGTAGAAGATCAGTGGAGTAGTACACAAGTCATAAAATCAGGAATATATAATATAATAATAATAATAAAATTGAAAATCTGAATAAAAATCAGATGAAAGCAAATACGACAAAATGAGCAGTACAACCCAGATTACAGCTTCATGAGAAAAGTACGTAAAAAGATTAATCCAAATAAGAAAGCCCTCATCTATATATTGTATATCTCATATTGTTGTAATATGAATGTTTATAAGCGAAATTGCAAAACAACAGATGAATTATTGATTAGCATCTTATTATTATTACTCGTCCTACCTATATATCTAGGTATGTGCTGAAAGTGCTCTAAGGCCACTTGAAAGCACACCTAGAGGGGGGTGAATAGGTGTACTTGCTAATCTAGAAACTAAATGCGCTAAATGCGGAAGCTAATGCAAATTTTGCAACACACTTAATACAACACACAAGTGTAGCTGAATTCCCCGTGAAGGGCTCTGGACTAACTCCTCTTGATTCCCCTTGAATGGGTTGAGGTGCTATGTGAAGCTCTTGTGGTTAAGTATAAGTGAGGCACACACACAATCAAGCCAAGCATATAAGGATGAGCAATATGAAAGATGCAAGGCAATACAAGCAATATGAATGATGTGGCAATATGAATAATGCTATGCACAAATAAAAGATAGAGAGTTGAGAGACAAGTGGATCAAACGCTAACAACAAGATATGTTTCGAGGTTCGAGCACCTAGCTCTACATCCCCGCCTACACCACCGTGTAGGATTTCCAATCCACTATCTCCCACCGAGGGAACCTCTACCGAAGAGGATTTGTTACAACACTAGCAGTACCGAACTCCTCTCTCAAACACCGCCTCACAACCGAGGGGTAGGCCTGTAGCCAATACAACAACCAACACCTCTACCGAAGAGGGTTTACAAACCAAACTCCACCTCTCATTAGAGGGAGCAAACCAACCAACTCAACCTCTACCAAAGAGGGAGTAAACACCAACCCAAATCAACAACCTCAACCTGTACCAAAGAGGGAGCACTCAAGAAATCAAGGGTTTACAACAAGTGGTATATCTCAACCACAAACCTCTTTCCTTTTTCTCTTTTCCACAAAACAAGGATCCTAATAGAATAGGATAGATGATAGCTCAAGTGTGGAAATCAAGGTGTTTTGGAAATCAAATAACAAAGAAAAATCCTTGGGAAAACACTTGCAATATGATAGAAATGAAGATCTAAAGCAATATCCCAAAAACCTATTTTTCTTTGAATTTTTCAAAACCTTGAAAACAATAAAGATGAAATCTTTGAGGCTCTAAAACACTTTAAAAACTTATTTTTAAAACCAGAGAGTAGGGAATTTTTTTCTTAAAAATCTTAGCCAAAAACCCAAAGGAGTGGGGTTTATATAGGCCAAAACAGAAACTAGCCGTTAGGCTGATCTGACAGTCTGACAGGCTACCGGTCGGCCGGCCCGGCCGACCGCCTACTGTCTGAAATATGACCGTTGGGCAAACCCGGTCGACCGCCCGGTCGACTCAAATAAACAGAGAGCAGAGCTCTCTGGTCCGGTCGGCCGCCTGGCCGACCGTCCCTGTGTCTGCCAAACGTGCACAGGCTTGTGCACGTCGGTCGACCGCAAGGGTCGACCGGCCTTAGGTGCGGTCGACCCGTGCGGTCGGCCGACCTGGCCTGTCAGCCACAAAACTGGGACAGAAACTGTGACACCCTGAAATTCTAAATTGTGACTTAATATTATAATCCTTGATTTGAAGAGATTATACAGTTTATCAGCGGCAATTATCGAATTAGTTGTATATATTGGAGGGAGTTTGAAAGTGAGATATGGTTGCATAATTAGGAATACAAGGATATGGATATCAATTCTATGTATACATGAATGTAGTGTATATGTATATGTGTACAATGGTATTTCATGGAAAGATACAAATCAAATAATAATAAAATCAAATAAGTGAATAAAGTTTTATTTGTTTCTATTATAATGGATGGTGAAGATGAAAACTTGGAATTTGAAGAGTGAAGTGGAGGGTAGAGATTCTATTAGAATTGGTAATGGGTGAGGTGGCAATCACATAGAATTTGTGGGATATTTTATACTAATAATAGCACTCTCTCTTCTTTCCTAAAAAGGAAAACTTCTTTTTTTCCCTTCTCTTCTCGGTTGGAACGACAGAAACTTTCTTCCCCAAAATTGGAAGTTTTCTCCTCCATCTCTCTCTCTCTCTCTCTCTCTCTCTCTCTCTCTCCCCCCTCCCTCTCTATCTCTCTCTCTGGCGAGGCGGACGACGGCAAGGCGGCGGGGCCGCGGCCGCGCGCAGCAGGAGCTGCGGCTAGGCGCGCGGCCAGGGCGCGGCCATGCGCGGCCGGGGTCGCGGCCAGGGACGGCCAGGCCGCGGCCAGGGCCGCGGCGGCGGCGGCGGCGGCCGGCTAGGGCGGTCGGAGATCGAAAATTGTAGGGTGAGTGAGGTTCTTTCCTTCAATTCTTTGAAATTTGTTGCTGAAAAATCTTATAGAGTCAATTAAGTTTAGTCAATTTACATGACTACTTCTTAGTTGGATTATTTTTGATCAAATATGGTTATGGGAGTATTCCCTTTGGAACCCTAGAATTATTGTGTTGTGAGTATGACTTGTCCAAGCTATTCTTGCTAATTTTGTGGTGCATTTAGGTCACTCTCAAAGTATCTTCACATGAGAGCGTTAGGCTTTGTTGAGGTACAATCCAACTTAATGTAATGGGGGGTGATGGTATAAGTTGTATGGTAAATTTAATTGAGGGTTAACAATTATGAATCAATAGCTACATGAATTCATCTAATAAAGTCAATGGTTAAGGTTGTTGATTGTCATGAAAAATGCGAATTTGCATTAATAACAAGAAATCCGTAATCCAAGTATGTGGCAACTTAATTTGTAGTAAATGGTTCATTTGGAATAATATAATTAATTTGATAGAAATTATTGTGAACTATGTGGTAGAAAATTTATTATTAGTGCCATGATACTCCCATTGTATAATAACTTGATCTTGAAGTACAACGTGCATGCTTCTATAGATATTGGTTGAAAAGAAAACGTTAAATTGGTGCAAGTTGTTAATACTTAGAAAAGTCCGTGTTACCTGACTGGTTGCGGACAAGCAAGATAAGAGGAAAAACATCTCGAATAAATAAATAAATTATCTGAGTCAATAGAGCTGGAACTGAATGTTCCTGAGGGATTTGTTTCGAATTGTATTCGAAGATCAAATAGACCTTTATGGCTTTTATAGAGTCTGAGGTTGGGGTCGAGTTGAGAGTTAAAAACTTGAAGCTCAGAATGTAGTCTTGATGTGAATAAGGAGTGCCAAAGTATATTCTTGTTAACGTGTTGCTACAAATTTCGAGTTGAAACTTTCTTCTAGGCAAATATTGTCACTCCTCTCATTTATGTTGTGGTATCGAGGAAAGCTTGGCATCACGACAATGATATGTATACCTTGGAAGAGAGAAATTCCAACTTATATGTTATGAAAACACAAAGGTAGTTTCAAAGATAGCTAATATTATGCAACCACGAAGGATTAAATGAAGGTCCGGATAAGATTGTGTCATAGACAATGTGTAAAAATTCTTATTCCATAATAAATTTCTTTGTAGGAAATTCTAGTAGGCGGAAGTTGTTCCTTGAAAATTTGGGGATCATAGTTAAAAGCCATAACAGAAAATTTAGCGATAAGAGTTAAGTCATTATTATTAATCTAGTAGATGAGAAAAGTTTTGTTGAGCAAACTTCTCATGAATAAGATACATGCAATTTCAGTAGGTCGTCAGACTTTACCCACAAGATAATTTTTATTATGTTCTGGGGTTTATAGACTGTGAAAAGAAAATTTGGAGAGTGCCATATTTTGGAAGCTGTAAAGTATAGTGACATGAGAGGGAACTAGAGCACCATAATATACTCAAGTTCGTGAAAAGATATGAATTGTTGAACTAAAAATCCAATTTGGTGTATTAGTGTCAATTTGCACTTGTTGAAGGTATCATGTATCTTGTTTCTAATCCAACTATATACTAAGTATAAAGTGATAACAAACTCAGATCAAGACTCTTAGCATTAATCTTATCCCTCTTTAGAGAGGGAATGTTATATGATCGGCATCCTAATATCGTCATATCGTCCCCTATCAGACCGTTCTCAATAGTGGACATCTCACGTGTAGATTTGTTTTCATACACTCTAGTATGTTCTTTAGATTTTTGATCACCATTGTTATCATTTTCTACCGATTTTCTGTTATAGTAACTCAAACTGTCTTGTGAAGTGTGAGCGGATGGATTGAAAAGAAAGACGCATTCTTTCTATAATATTTCTTCATAAATTTCTGGATATCCTCCTGTTAGTCTTCGGGAAACAAAATAATAAAAGGGAACTGAATAATTGTCCACTTGGGAGTATAGTAGAAATTGTGACTTGGCATCATATTAGAAAGAAATCATGGAATCATATACATCCGCCAAAGCTTATGAATCCTGGTACAGTCATTAGAAAGCGAGAAGTTAAGAACTTATGCATACTCATCAGAGTCACAAGCTCGTTGTTTATTAGGACGCTGTAGATTGAAAATCTATGGTTATCGAAATTTTAATACTTGTTTGTGCTATGATAGTTAGGTGATCCTTTGCTATTACTGGGAGTTGAATAAACCTATTGATTATATAGAGTTGGGATGTCAGGAACTCTCAGTTAGACCTGTGAGCCATATTTTAATTTTATTACCTATACCTTTGTGCGCGCGCGCGTGCGTGTGATGGGTATTTACGAATTTTATTACATCTCAAACTTGTGATATAAGACACACACTTATATATCTCAAAACTCGATTGGAAGCTACGTGATGCCAGACCAGATTTTTGAATACCAATAGCAATAATTATAACCTGTCACTGGGCATGTGATTAAGGCATTGTTCCTATTCAACCAAAACGGTAACCAGAATTGGATTGTTTATAGTTAGCAACTATGCTAAAACTAAGAGCATTGTTGGCAGATCAAGTAACTTTATTAACCAATTATCGAGTGTATGAAAGGAGAAGCATGACTAACTATAAGACTAAATCATATGACTATATAATGGGTGGCGGGGAGGTTAACAATTGTTTATGTGTGGTTGGATTATTAATATAAGTATTGGGGGTCTAACGTTAGGATACGTGTGTACACCGAAAATGGTTATGAACGTAACCGTCTGTAATATTTAAGTTATATATATGCCTAATATGATTAAGAAGTTTGAGTATTGATAATGCGAATGAGAACTCGACCCATGTAAATAAGGCGAGTAGATTACTGCAATGTTAACCTATACGTGTACACTTATACTCTCATAGCGGGAACCACAAACATTCTTTGAAAGAAGAATTGAGGAGCTGAGAAGTAAACTATAGTAATTGGTTGACTTATTGTATTGTGATAATTAATTGTTACTCAAGTGTGTGTATATATACAATTATGCCTATTGCATTGTGTTACGGAGGAAGGGACCCGTATGGCACGGGCGTAGTGCGAAGACGGTGCTATATGTTATTATGTATGTACATATTGTGTTACGGAGGAAGGGACCCGTATTGCACGGGCGGAGTGCGAAGACGGTGCTATATACATGTATACATTTATCGGGAGGAAGGGACCCGTATGGCACGGGCGGAGTGCGAAGACGGTGCTATATATCATATTAGGAGGAAGGGACCTATATGGCACAGGCGGAGTGCGAAGACGGTGCTATGATATACATATAATTACATCCTTACAAATGATTGAGAATGAATGGTTATGTGTGATACAAAAGTGTGTGTTTGTGTGTGTGACACTAGGGGTATGTTGGATGTGTTATTGTATATAACAATGAAAACATCAGAATACAAGTCTAGCTGATTGAAATGAATACCGTATATTGGGTGAAAGTGTACATGTGAGTGCGATTTTACATTATGAGAAGTATGACATGGTTATATGTTATATAAGTATGGCTTGTGATGTAAGTGTGATTGAATGCATAAACTAGGTTTATGGCATAACTCTGGTGGTTGGTGTATTATTGCGTGGAATACAAGGCACGTGAGCAATGTACACCATGTACACATAAGACGAGAGAGTTTGTTTACGTAACTCTTAGACCTTATTATACATGGGGAATACGATTATAAGAGTCTGATTGTCCTCAGAAATTTTAGAGGTTGAGACCTTGATTATTAAACTATTGGACACCTCCGATTCTTGTCTTCTTACTGTTTCTGATTTCTTTGTTGCGTGAATATTCATACTCTCATTGAGATATTATCATTTGTTGATTTATTTCCTACCTCACTCACTGAGCTGTCGAGCTCACCCTCCCACAGACCGATATATTGCAGGTTGCTTGGAGGCAAGGGTCAGGGCTATGCTGCGCAGGGTTCGTTCTGAATCACTCCAACCCTTGTATTTTGGGACATTGGTGTTTGTGGATGCTAAATGTGGGTCTTGGGATAGATGATTAATCTTGTATATATATATATATGGAGAACCTTGTAGTGGTTTCATTTCAAGTTGACATTTGAGATATCTTTTATTTGGGTTGCAGTAATAAGAAGTGTATTATCTATATGATGCCCATGAGAAGTTGAAAGTTATCAATTCTGAAACTCTATGGATGCTGAGAAAGAAACTCTAGAGTTTATGTTGTTATGTTTCTCCATAAGTAGGCGATACTAAGCCGAAATACTTTTATGTTGTGTGGATGATTTTGAATTCGGTTATGTGGTTGGACTGAGAATAAGTAGGCTGATGTTAGCCGAAATTATCATATTTGTATTGGATACCATATCCGACTAATAATTACAAAGGAGGTGCTGCTGAAATTTTTAAGTTATTGGAAATGATTGTTAATAATCGGTTGGTGTAAGTGGATGTTTATGTTAATTGTGATTATCAAAATTTGGGACCGTTACAGAAACACATGTTAAAAATATTTTAGAAAATCTTTTTAAGTCTTGTTAAAATACCCAAAAATAGTTTTATCATTTTGTATTGATATATAAACATGTGATAAAAAGTTTGGCTCAAATATCAATTAATATGAACTATTTTTGTGTCTTTTCATTTTTACCAAAAACCAAAACTTGTATTTTTATCAAACTTGAATTTTTCTATACATGAATAGGAAGTAAAAATAAGTTTGTACAAGAAGTTTAAGCATGCATGTATAACTAGAATACATCTATTATACATATAAACCATTTAAACTTGTTTTGATCAACTATTCATGAAAACCAAAAACCAAATATAGAACGTGTGTGTTATGTGCACTTGAGCATATCAACTATATTAAGCTTTACAAATGGATCTAAACACACTAAACTAAAACTAGGATACCTAAGTCTTCTTGACGATCTTCATCTTCAAGTAGACTCGATCCCAAACCGTGATCCACCGAGTGCAAATAAGTAATCTTGAAGTCGGGCACCAGAATCACCATGTGAAAGCTTCCAAACTCCTCTTGTTGAAGCAATCACCAACTAATATCTTGCTAATGATCTGAAACTTAAAATCACAAGATTATTAGTAAACATAACTACATGAGTTAATCATCATCAAAACTAGGGTGGAAGGCCTTTGGGCCAACAATCTCCCCCTTTTTGATGATGACAAAACTCATGGAGTTATATATGCATGGATTAAAGTTAAGCTTCAAAGAAGCTCCCCCTTAACTCATGCATAAACAAATAAACAATAGATATGCAATGAAAGCTCTTAAACATGAATGCATACATAGATATGCATAAACAATAAAAAGGTTCTAGATACCAATGAAATGTTTAAAAATAAAACATGCTCTAGAAACCAATTAAAATTAAACTAAATTAAACTTAATATATGCAAAACACAAACATGCATATATAAAACTCATAAACTCAAAATCTTTCTCCCCCTTTTTGTCAATCATCAACAAAGGGGTAAATAATCAAAACAAAACAAAATCTTCTCACCCTTTTTAATACAAAGAATCAATAAAAGGTAAAGGCAAAACTAAATCAATAAATTTTTCTCCCCCTTTTTGTCTAAAACAAAAACAAAGCCAATTAGGGGTGACAATCAATTAAGGTACCAATTGAAAATATGTCAAAGAATAGCATCTTGATACCAATTGAAAGGAAACAAACAACAAAAATATTGATACCAATTGTAAATATTTTTCATTTTGAACATATGATATCAAAGTTAAATTTTCAATCATAAAGTATGGGAGTACAAATACCAATTGAAAGACAAAATCAAATTTTCTCCCCTTTATGAAATACCAAGTAAAACAATGCGTAGACTTGATACCAATTTAAAAGTAATCAATTGAAACAAAATTGAAGCTCAAGCTTAGCATAAACACAAACATATATATGTATGGAAAATAGATACCAATTGAAATTGATATTCTTTAAAATGAAAGCATACATACATACAAACATATATGAGTATACAAGAAAGGTCAAAATTGATACCAATTGAAAGAATTCAATGATACCAATTGAAATAACAATAAGATCAAGTGTATATCTCATATAACTACCTCCCAATCATGGTTCAAGTTTTAAATGATTTTCATTTTAAGGCATTCATGAACATGAACTCCCATCCAACCTCCCATAGAAGGTAAGGGTTTTCAAAAATAGGTTTGAAAATTAAAGTATGTTTGAAAAACTCTACCAAAATGAAGAATATCGTAACTAGTTATATGAAAAATTTATAAACTAGTACGAAATCCTTCAAGTAAGGAATAAAACAAAACAGTTTTTCATAAAACATGAAATCCACATGATAGTCAACACTCAAGTCAATGAAGCATAAATATGACTCATGAAAACAAAACATGAGTAAATAAGAAATGTGAGTGTACAAATACAATGTGAAGAACATGATCATGAAAATATACAATTTAGCTCAATATTCCTTTAAAAACAAGAAAATCATAAAAAACTTATTTAATCTTCAGGGTATATGTATGTCTTATACAAACTAAAGTATACATACATATCCAAACACAACGAGTCCACAAAGATATATGCATGAAGGCACGTGGCTCAAAAGGATATTCATGTATATCTAATAGTTTGGACAAGATAGACATATACATGAAGTTAAATATAAAAACATGAATAACTAAATTTTTATTAAACAAATTTCATTTCAAGGTATATGTATGATTTGTCAACACAAGAAGTATACATACATATCCCTAAACACAATTGAGTTCATAAATAAAGATTTGCATGAAAAGCAAATAACTGAAGGGGTATACATGTATATCTTAAAGTTTGGCAAAATAGACATATACATGAAATGAAAACACATGATAAAACAAATCCAAAAATAGGAATACAAGTTTAAAATGCATGAATCATCAAAACTAGACTATACTAGCACATCTAATGGGTTCAAATAAGCAATCAAGCCCAAACATATATAGATTTATCTGTGGCCCACTATATGCACAAGTATAAATCCTAGTCTTAATGAAAACTAACATTTAAACATATATTCAAAACATGAAGCATCAAAAACAAGGTAAAAATCATCATGATAAACATAAACATGATTATTATGTAAATCCACATGTTATTAAACCTATGATAAACATGATAGCTAAACAAACGGTGAGAACACAAAATAATAGACCATATTAAACATGGGTGTCTCAAAATGCTAAACATGTATGTCAAAGATTTAATAAACATGGCATTATCATAATAATCTACAAACAATAAAACATGCTATAAATGATAAACATGAAAAGCATGCAAACATAAATAAGGAGTTAGAGACCGTTACCAAAACCAATGAAGGCACTTCTCTAGTACTCCTAACCAAGGTGGTCATCTCCACCAAACTTCCCTTGAAAGTGATGCATCCAAATTGTTCTCTTTAAGCACGGAACGCATCCACTCCAAGGTACGGCAACTCTCACGTCATGTGAGAGCCCACACCTACATCAAAAATAGGAACGGTGGTCTTTGGTACCCATACTCTTTTGGGTCCATAGGGGTTAGTACCTTCTCTAACCCAAACAAACTTCTTTACTCAATTTGAAACATGTAATCTATCATAACAAAATTTAGCAAGGTGGCCCTTACGTCCACAATGTGTACAAGTGTACACATGAGCATACATAGTGTGATGGTGTCCGTGAGGAGCATGTGTATGCCGTGATGGGTGTGCATGCATAGGTGGAACTTGTTTCTTTCGAAACAAAGATTCCAATCGTGTATTGCCCACAACACATTGGCTCAAAGTGAAGCCCAAACAATCTACACTCTTCTTAAGTATGGATATATCATTGTTAATTAAAGAAGAAGTGTGGCATGCAATAGGTGAAGTGTGTGATACTACCCTAGCATGGCAAACATGAGAAACAATATCATTTTTCAAAGATTTATTTTTATTTAAACAAATTTCTAATTCTTTTGAAATAAAATCAATTTCTCTTTTTAAAGAATTATTTTCTTTTAAAACAAAATCAACTTTTGAAGACAAATTTTCATTTTTCTTCAAAAGAGTTTCACAATCATTTTTATTTTTCAACAAATCATTTTCTTTTAGTGCAAGGTCTAGTTGAGATCTCAATGAATCCCTTTCATTATAGACCTCAACCTTCTCTTGCAAAACACAATCAAGTTTAGAAGACAATTTTTCATTTTCTTTAGTTAAAGCAAAAGTCTTCTTTTTCAACAAATTATATTTTTCAATTAATTTTTCACAAACTATAGATAGTTCTTCATTTAAAGCACGGGGATCAACAAAATCATTTGAAGAACTAGCACAATCATCATTATCTAGTTGAGATTCCGAAAGTACCTCAAGGGAGTCATTCCCTTGGACCATCAAGCATTATGACTCGGATTCTCCACTAGACTCCTCCTCTTAGATTTGCACTTGAAGTTTGGAGGTGGTGGTTGTTGTCAACTTGTTCCACACTGTAAAAGCGGAATCAAAGTTAGAAACACTCAAGAGATAATCTTTTGATAATGTGCTTCTAATGGCCTCAAGGGCTTGTGCATTGGCCCCTATATGCTTGCTATCACTAAGATAGAATTCCTTGGTAATGGCAAGGTAAATCTTATGTCCTAGGGTTTGTAAATAAACGGTCATCCTAATCTTCCAAACAATGATGTTGGAAGGGTCAAACATAGGTGGGGTCATGAAGTCCATGGTAAACTATATGAGTGTGCAAACAAGCAAATGCAAACAAGAGATTAGAAAACAAATGGATCTCACTCCTAGGATGTTAAGCCTAAGTATCAGGAGCGTTGACTCTGATACCAATTGAAAGTGCTCTAAGGCCACTTGAAAGCACACCTAGAGGGGGGGTGAATAGGTGTACTTGCTAATCTAGAAACTAAATGCGCTAAATGCGGAAGCTAATGCAAATTTTGCAACACACTTAATACAACACACAAGTGTAGCTGAATTTCCCGTGAAGGGCTCTGGACTAACTCCTCTTGATTCCCCTTGAATGGGTTGAGGTGCTATTGTAAGATCACCTAGAGGGGGGTGAATAGGTGATGGCTAATCTAATGGTCACTTATGAACAAATAATGCGGAATTAAAACTAAGTTGACCAAATTAAACTTCTTTTAATTGAACACTTATGTATAACACAAGAGTGTTGCCGAATTCCCCTTGCGAGGCTCTGGACAAACTCCTCTAGATTCCCCTTGAATGGGTTGAGGTGCCGCGTTGGCTCTCTTGGTTGAATACTAGTGTTAATAACAATCCCAAGCAAGTATAGCAATTATGAGCACAAAGGTATATCATGCATATAAGAGATAAAAATTATAAAGTAATGCAAGATATAAGTGAGACAAAAAGAGTAACAGAGCAAGAGTGAGCAATCGCAAACACAAAGGGTTTGTTTCGAGGTTCGAGCACACTTGCTCTACATCCCCGCCTTCGACACACGAAGGATTTCCACTATGCACGATCCAACCGGATCTCTCCTTGGTGCCGCAACACCTACAAGCCCTCGGACTCCCAAAGTCCCTTACACACCACAAGCCCACCGGCTCGTCGAGGCCGCACCTCGTACAACAAGTCCGCACCCGAACTCAAAACACTGCGAGCACACTTGCCCGCTTCCTCAAATACAAAGAAAGATCTTGGTGATCTAAACACTTGATCACCTAACAAAACTCTCACTACAACACTCTCCTATAGGATAGATATAACTATGGATGCTCAAGTGTAGTGTGAGAAATCAAGGAAAGAACTTTGATGGAAAACTCAAGAAATCACAATAAACACTCTCTTGATAAAATCCCTTTTGATAGGAAATATTGGCACTCTATTTTGTGGAGAAAACTCTGCTAAAAGAATGGAAATAACTAGACAAAAGCTCTCCTAAAATCTTAGCTCAAAACAATGACAAAACCCCCTTTTATAGAGGCCAGAAAAATCTGACCGTTGGGCTCTGTCAGAGCTTTCGGTCGACTGGTCCGGTCGACCGGCAACGGTCAAAAATCCGACCGTTGCAGCCTCCGGTCGACCGGCCCGGTCGACCGCGCACCTGGAGCAGAGAATTACTTCTCTGTCGGTCGACCGGTGCGGTCGACCGGAATTTCCAGAGAGCAGACTCTCTGAAGCGGTCGACCGGCACGGTCGACCGTTCTCCAGTGCACACAGGCGTGCACGTCTGTGCACGTCCGGTCGACCGACCCGGTCGACCGGCCACTGTCAGTTCTGAAAAATCAGAACTGCCAGAACCTGAAAATTTTGGGATTAAAGATTGGTCTTTTTGGCTTAATAAAAAAATCCCATAAATACTTAGAAATTCTACAAAAAATAGTTTTATGATATAGAAACATGCTTGCACAAAATCAAGGCATGTTATTAAAGATTTGACTATTTTTGTAACTTGAAAATATTGGCTCATAATAAAAACTATTTTTCTAAAACATGTTTTTCCAAATTTTCATCAAATACAAAAACAAGATATACTTTAAAGCATAGTGTGTATGGATATGATCCACTACACAATCAAGATGAAATATCTAGTTTTTGACATAAAGCACTAAACTTGGTTTTGAAATATATACATGTTTTTCCAAATTTTCATCAAATATAAAAACAAGATATACTTTAAGGCATAGTGTGTATGGATATGATCCACTACACAATCAAGATGAAATATCAAGTTTTTGACATAAAGCACTAAACTTGGTTTTGGATATAAGATATGTAAACTTGAAATACCAAGAACCAAATAGAATTTTGTCACAATGAAAATCTTTTCTTAACAAGAAAATCTTTTATGAAATGAAATTTTTATCATGAAAATAATTCTATCAAGAGTGTGTGTGTGATATGACTTGAGCAATCCACCAACTATTCTATCCTTTACATTTTAACTAAAACAAAAACAAAATCTTATACCTAGACACAAGTCTTCATCTTCTTGAAGTCTTCCCTTGAAGGCTTCTCATCTTCTTGACTTGGTCCAAGCTTGATCCAAAGCTCCTTGGATCACCCCGTGCTAGCTCCAAATCTTGACATTTAATCCTTTGTTGAGCTTTGCACCTACTAAGATCTTGATAAAGAATCTGTCACTAATTAAACAAGATCATTAGCAAATATAACTACATGAGTTGATCATCATCAAAACTAGAGTGGCCAACAATCTCCCCCTTTTGATGATGACAAAACTCATGAAGTTATATATGCATGGATTAAAGTAAAGCTTCAAAGAAGCTCCCCCTTAACTCATGCATCACTAGAAATAAATAGATATGACATTAAAGCACATAAATATGTATGCAAATGAATGCACAAATCTTTTTCTCAAGCTTTTATCTTATTATATTATTGCTATGCATGAGTAAAAGCACAAGTATAAAAACTCAAAATCTCAAAATCTTTCTCCCCCTTAAGGAAATCATGCATATAACTCAAATACTTCTCCCCCTTTTGTCAATCATCAACAAAGGGTTCAAAATTCAAATCATCAAACACATTTTCTCCCCCTTTTTGTCAAAAAAAAGGAAATCAAGGAGGGTAAAATCAAATCAATCAATAAGATTTATATGCGATATACATTCATGAAGAGGAAGACGCTAAGTTAACTTCCCTACACATATGTATTACATGAAGAAGGGATGACAAGCCCTAACTCACATAACACATATTATGTAATGCATAAGAGGAGATGCGAAGCTCCCCCTACACACGTATATCATATAAAGAAGAGTTGTCAAGCTCCTCAATTTATAATATACTCAACATGAATCCATATGTAAGAGAGATGTTAAGCTCTCCTTGCATATAGGAAATACAAATCAAAAATTTTGAATATTTCTTTAACAAGACAAAATTTGAACTTTTCTTATGAAAACAAAATTTTTGAAATATCTTAAAATACACAACTTTCTTTTAAGGTACCAAATGTAGAACAATCAAATTTTGAATTTTGATACCAATTTTGAAATACAATGCATAAGCTTTAAAATAAATAAGATTTGAAGTAATCTTAGCATTAACAACTATTGTGCTTTAGAGTATAAATCCATTTTAATACAAGCACACAACAATCATATATATGTATGAAAAGAGTATACCAATTTAAGTAGATACATACATATATGAAAGAACAACATATGAGTATACACAATAAGAGGTCATATTGATACCAATTGAAACTATCCAACGATACCAATTGAAAATTAAGCTTAAGTGTATATATCATAAAATCTTCCACATGAAGAATACGAACTAGTTAAATGAAGGTGTTTAACAACTAGTACGGAATCCTTCAATCAAGGAATAAGTCAAAAGTTTTTCATGAAATATCAATGAAACACAAGGCACTAAAAAGCACTCTATCCATAAAGTCCATATCAAAAAGAAGTGAGTGTGCTAGTGTTATGTGGAACATGGTATCATGAAAAATAGTAATAAAACTCAATATTCCTTAAAATTTTGAAATCATGAAATCCATCACAAAAATTTTATTGAAAAATTACAAAATTTTTATTAAAAACAAAAATTTATATTTCAAGATATATGTATGTTTTGACAAGACATTAAGTATACATACATATCCTTAAAACACAATTGAGTCCATATATAGATTTGCATGAAAGGCAAATGACTCAAGAGGTATCCATGTATATCTTAATGTTTTGGCAAGACAAACATATACATGAAATAAAAGCACATGATCATAGCATAAATCTAAAATGGGAATACAAGCTTAAAATGTAATAATCATCAAAACTTAGGCTATACTAACACACCTAATGGGCACAAATAAGCATTCAAACCCAATCATATATAGATTTATTTGTGATCCATAATGTGTATAAGTATAAATCCAAGTGTTGACAAATGCTAACATTTAAACTAATATTCAAATCATGAAGCATCAAATAAATTTTGAAAATACAAAAGAATTTATCCATATGATTTCAAATAGGATCATGTGAATCAATTTGAAGAATAGATAACTAGTTTAAATGGATTTTTGACAAACTAGTTAAAGATCCTTCAAAAATATAAAGTCAAATGTTTTCCATGAATAATACTAAATACATAAAAGTTCAAGCACTCATAGTCCATAAAGCTCAAAAATTATCTTTTATCATAAAAGATGAGTGTTCAAAGGTTATGTAAATGGTATTTTCATGAAAATAGAAAGTGAAGCATGAATCTCATGAAAATCTTATTTTTCATCTTAAAACAAATCATATATTTTTCATAAAGCATTGCTAAATACATAAAGATTTAATCACTCATGGTCTATAAAGCTCAAAATATTTTGTATCATAAAGATGAGTGTTCAAAAGATCATGTAAATAGCATTTTTATGAAAATAGTCATTCAAGCTCAAAAAGATCATAAATCACATTTTGTTGTACAAATCAAAAACATGAAAAATCATTTTTTTATTATTATTTATTTAAAATACTAATCTTCATGGTATATGTATGATTTATCCAATTCTAACAATATGCATACATATCCCAAATATGAAAAGAGTCCAATATATATTGTATGAAGGCAAATGACTCAAGGGGTATACATGTATATTTATTAGATTTGAATTAAACATGCATATACATGAAGTGGAACATAAAATAGGTAAAACATGTATAACGGAGAATCATCAAAACTAGTCTATACATATGCATATAGTGGATACAAGTGAGCATGAAGTTTAAAATATATGAGTCAATTGTAGTTCACTATTTATATATGTATAAAAGCAAGTTTGATACATTCTACATCTAAGCATGTAAATACCACATGAAACACAAATCAAATAAAATCATGAACATGCTTATGAATATGACATAAGTAAAAGCATGTACATAAAAAGTAGGAGTTTAGAAATTGTTACCAACTGCAAAGCTCCATAGCATGGTGGTCTTTCCCACCAAAATCTCCTTGATAGCAATGCATCCAAAAGTTTGTCCATCATGTCCATTGCATCCGCTATCAAGGCACCAATCCTCTCACGTTTTGTGAGAGCCCTCACCTACATCAAAATCAAAGGGTGGGGGTTTTGGTACCCATACTTTCTTGGGTCCTTTGGGGTTAGCTTTATTGTAAGGATCCCAAAATCTTTTATACTTAGCAAAATATAAATGAGGTTTCTTATCAAAACAAAATTTTGCTAAATGGCCTTTGCGGCCACAATGTGTACATACGTACACCTTAGTATGCTTATGTGTAGGAGTGTGATCATGTTGTGCAACATAAGCATGATGATGAGAGTGATGTGCATGAACATGAGGAGTTTGTTTCTTTAAAAACATTGACTCCAACTTAGTATGATTAAATGCACAAGAGTTCAAAGTTGAACTCAAATTATCCATTTTATTTTTCAAAACATTTATCTCATTTGTGGTGGCATGTAAAGCATGATGAGATATATGATCATTTTTCTTTTTCTTTTGTGAAACAAAATCTTTTTCTTTTTCAACAAATTTTCTTTTCAAAGTGATATTTTCTTGAAAAACATCTTCCTTTTGTTTTTCCACCAAATCAATCTTATTTTTCAAAATAGTGTTCCCTTCACATAAATCATTCAATTTAGCAATCAAGGAAACATTCTCATTTTTCAAATCTTTATTTTCCTTTTCTAAGCATGCAATCTTAGATTTAAAAGAATCATTTTCTTTAAGCATGCAATCAAAATCCTTTTTCAAATTATTATTTTCTAATTCTAAGCATGCAATGTTACTTCTAAATGAATCTTGTTCTATATGCATGCAAGCAATGTTCTTTTTCAAATTTTTATTTTATTTTCTAATCATGTCATATTTTTCAAGCAAAAGATGACAAAAAGTAGATAGCTCATCATATGACATGTCCTCATCATCGGATTCGGAATTTACCTCAAGGGGGTCATCCCCTTGGACCATAAAGCATGCGTTGGAGGTGTCGCTTCCAACGTCCGAGTCACTCCCCGCATAGTATAGATCTTTTTCGCCGAGGGAGGTGATGATGTTTCATACTACAAAAGCCGATTCAACATTAGAAACCCTAGATAAATAATCATCATTTAGGGTTGACTTGATAGCATGAAGGGCTTTTGCATTAGCCTCAATGTTCTTACCATTTAAGCAATATTCTTTATTAGTTGTGACAAGATATATACTAAGGCCAAGTCCTTTGAGGAACAAAGACATCTTAACCTTCCAAATTTGGATGTTAAGAGTGTCAAAGGTGGGTGGTGACATGAAGTCCATTGTGAGTGTACAAATCTTGTGATTAGCCTAAAAGAGGATCTTTAACTCTAGGTTGTTAGACCCAATATCAAGAGCACTTGGCTCTGATACCAATTGTAAGATCACCTAGAGGGGGGGTGAATAGGTGATGGCTAATCTAATGGTCACTTATGAACAAATAATGCGGAATTAAAACTAAGTTGACCAAATTAAACTTCTTTTAATTGAACACTTATGTATAACACAAGAGTGTTGCCGAATTTCCCTTGCGAGGCTCTGGACAAACTCCTCTAGATTCCCCTTGAATGGGTTGAGGTGCCGCGTTGGCTCTCTTGGTTGAATACTAGTGTTAATAACAATCCCAAGCAAGTATAGCAATTATGAGCACAAAGGTATATCATGCATATAAGAGATAAAGACTATAAAGTAATGCAAGATATAAGTGAGACAAAAAGAGTAAGAGAGCAAGAGTGAGCAATCGCAAACACAAAGGGTTTGTTCCGAGGTTCGAGCACACTTGCTCTACATCCCCGCTTTCGACACACGAAGGATTTCCACTATGCACGATCCAACCGGATCTCTCCTTGGTGCCGCAACACCTACAAGCCCTCGGACTCCCAAAGTCCCTTACACACCACAAGCCCACCGGCTCGTCGAGGCCGCACCTCGTACAACAAGTCCGCACCCGAACTCAAAACACTGCGAGCACACTTGCCCGCTTCCTCAAATACAAAGAAAGATCTTGGTGATCTAAACACTTGATCACCTAACAAAACTCTCACTACAACACTCTCCTATAGGATAGATATAACTATGGATGCTCAAGTGTAGTGTGAGAAATCAAGGAAAGAACTTTGATGGAAAACTCAAGAAATCACAATAAACACTCTCTTGATAAAATCCCTTTTGATAGGAAATATTGGCACTCTATTTTGTGGAGAAAACTCTGCTAAAAGAATGGAAATAACTGGACAAAAGCTCTCCTAAAATCTTAGCTCAAAACAATGACAAAACCCCCTTTTATAGAGGCCAGAAAAATCTGACCGTTGGGCTCTGTCAGAGCTTTCGGTCGACTGGTCCGGTCGACCGGCAACGGTCAAAAATCCGACCGTTGCAGCCTCCGGTCGACCGGCCCGGTCGACCGCGCACCTGGAGCAGAGAATTACTTCTCTGTCGGTCGACCGGTGCGGTCGACCGGAATTTCCAGAGAGCAGACTCTCTGAAGCGGTCGACCGGCACGGTCGACCGTTCTCCAGTGCACACAGGCGTGCACGTCTGTGCACGTCCGGTCGACCGACCCGGTCGACCGGCCACTGTCAGTTCTGAAAAATCAGAACTGCCAGAACCTGAAAATTTTGGGATTAAAGATTGGTCTTTTTGGCTTAATAAAAAAATCCCATAAATACTTAGAAATTCTACAAAAATAGTTTTATGATATAGAAACATGCTTGCACAAAATCAAGGCATGTTATTAAAGATTTGACTATTTTTGTAACTTGAAAATATTGGCTCATAATAAAAACTATTTTTCTAAAACATGTTTTTCCAAATTTTCATCAAATACAAAAACAAGATATACTTTAAAGCATAGTGTGTATGGATATGATCCACTACACAATCAAGATGAAATATCTAGTTTTTGACATAAAGCACTAAACTTGGTTTTTAAATATCAACATGTTTTTCCAAATTTTCATCAAATACAAAAACAAGATATACTTTAAGGCATAGTGTGTATGGATATGATCCACTACACAATCAAGATGAAATATCAAGTTTTTGACATAAAGCACTAAACTTGGTTTTGGATATAAGATATGTAAACTTGAAATACCAAGAACCAAATAGAATTTTGTCACAATGAAAATCTTTTCTTAACAAGAAAATCTTTTATGAAATGAAATTTTTATCATGAAAATAATTCTATCAAGAGTGTGTGTGTGATATGACTTGAGCAATCCACCAACTATTCTATCCTTTACATTTTAACTAAAACAAAAACAAAATCTTATACCTAGACACAAGTCTTCATCTTCTTGAAGTCTTCCCTTGAAGGCTTCTCATCTTCTTGACTTGGTCCAAGCTTGATCCAAAGCTCCTTGGATCACCCCGTGCTAGCTCCAAATCTTGACATTTAATCCTTTGTTGAGCTTTGCACCTACTAAGATCTTGATAAAGAATCTGTCACTAATTAAACAAGATCATTAGCAAATATAACTACATGAGTTGATCATCATCAAAACTAGAGTGGCCAACAATCTCCCCTTTTTGATGATGACAAAACTCATGAAGTTATATATGCATGGATTAAAGTAAAGCTTCAAAGAAGCTCCCCCTTAACTCATGCATCACTAGAAATAAATAGATATGACATTAAAGCACATAAATATGTATGCAAATGAATGCACAAATCTTTTTCTCAAGCTTTTATCTTATTATATTATTGCTATGCATGAGTAAAAGCACAAGTATAAAAACTCAAAATCTCAAAATCTTTCTCCCCCTTAAGGAAATCATGCATATAACTCAAATACTTCTCCCCTTTTTGTCAATCATCAACAAAGGGTTCAAAATTCAAATCATCAAACACATTTTCTCCCCCTTTTTGTCAAAAAAAAGGAAATCAAGGAGGGTAAAATCAAATCAATCAATAAGATTTATATGCGATATACATTCATGAAGAGGAAGACGCTAAGTTAACTTCCCTACACATATGTATTACATGAAGAAGGGATGACAAGCCCTAACTCACATAACACATATTATGTAATGCATAAGAGGAGATGCGAAGCTCCCCCTACACACGTATATCATATAAAGAAGAGTTGTCAAGCTCCTCAATTTATAATATACTCAACATGAATCCATATGTAAGAGAGATGTTAAGCTCTCCTTGCATATAGGAAATACAAATCAAAAATTTTGAATATTTCTTTAACAAGACAAAATTTTGAACTTTTCTTATGAAAACAAAATTTTTGAAATATCTTAAAATACACAACTTTCTTTTAAGGTACCAAATGTAGAACAATCAAATTTTGAATTTGATACCAATTTTGAAATACAATGCATAAGCTTTAAAATAAATAAGATTTGAAGTAATCTTAGCATTAACAACTATTGTGCTTTAGAGTATAAATCCATTTTAATACAAGCACACAACAATCATATATATGTATGAAAAGAGTATACCAATTTAAGTAGATACATACATATATGAAAGAACAACATATGAGTATACACAATAAGAGGTCATATTGATACCAATTGAAACTATCCAATGATACCAATTGAAAATTAAGCTTAAGTGTATATATCATAAAATCTTCCACATGAAGAATTCGAACTAGTTAAATGAAGGTGTTTAACAACTAGTACGGAATCCTTCAATCAAGGAATAAGTCAAAAGTTTTTCATGAAATATCAATGAAACACAAGGCACTAAAAAGCACTCTATCCATAAAGTCCATATCAAAAAGAAGTGAGTGTGCTAGTGTTATGTGGAACATGGTATCATGAAAAATAGTAATAAAACTCAATATTCCTTAAAATTTTGAAATCATGAAATCCATCACAAAAATTTTATTGAAAAATTACAAAATTTTTATTAAAAACAAAAATTTATATTTCAAGATATATGTATGTTTTGACAAGACATTAAGTATACATACATATCGTTAAAACACAATTGAGTCCATATATAGATTTGCATGAAAGGCAAATGACTCAAGAGGTATCCATGTATATCTTAATGTTTTGGCAAGACAAACATATACATGAAATAAAAGCACATGATCATAGCATAAATCTAAAATGGGAATACAAGCTTAAAATGTAATAATCATCAAAACTTAGGCTATACTAACACACCTAATGGGCACAAATAAGCATTCAAACCCAATCATATGTAGATTTATTTGTGATCCATAATGTGTATAAGTATAAATCCAAGTGTTGACAAATGCTAACATTTAAACTAATATTCAAATCATGAAGCATCAAATAAATTTTGAAAATACAAAAGAATTTATCCATATGATTTCAAATAGGATCATGTGAATCAATTTGAAGAATAGATAACTAGTTTAAATGGATTTTTGACAAACTAGTTAAAGATCCTTCAAAAATACAAAGTCAAATGTTTTCCATGAATAATACTAAATACATAAAAGTTCAAGCACTCATAGTCCATAAAGCTCAAAAATTATCTTTTATCATAAAAGATGAGTGTTCAAAGGTTATGTAAATGGTATTTTCATGAAAATAGAAAGTGAAGCATGAATCTCATGAAAATCTTATTTTTCATCTTAAAACAAATCATATATTTTTCATAAAGCATTGCTAAATACATAAAGATTTAATCACTCATGGTCTATAAAGCTCAAAATATTTTGTATCATAAAGATGAGTGTTCAAAAGATCATGTAAATAGCATTTTTATGAAAATAGTCATTCAAGCTCAAAAAGATCATAAATCACATTTTGTTGTACAAATCAAAAACATGAAAAATCATTTTTTTTTTATTATTTATTTAAAATACTAATCTTCATGGTATATGTATGATTTATCCAATTCTAACAATATGCATACATATCCCAAATATGAAAAGAGTCCAATATATATTGTATGAAGGCAAATGACTCAAGGGGTATACATGTATATTTATTAGATTTGAATTAAACATGCATATACATGAAGTGGAACATAAAATAGGTAAAACATGTATAACGGAGAATCATCAAAACTAGTCTATACATATGCATATAGTGGATACAAGTGAGCATGAAGTTTAAAATATATGAGTCAATTGTAGTTCACTATTTATATATGTATAAAAGCAAGTTTGATACATTCTACATCTAAGCATGTAAATACCACATGAAACACAAATCAAATAAAATCATGAACATGCTTATGAATATGACATAAGTAAAAGCATGTACATAAAAAGTAGGAGTTTAGAAATTGTTACCAACTCCAAAGCTCCATAGCATGGTGGTCTTTCCCACCAAAATCTCCTTGATAGCAATGCATCCAAAAGTTTGTCCATCATGTCCATTGCATCCGCTATCAAGGCACCAATCCTCTCACGTTTTGTGAGAGCCCTCACCTACATCAAAATCAAAGGGTGGGGGTTTTGGTACCCATACTTTCTTGGGTCCTTTGGGGTTAGCTTTATTGTAAGGATCCCAAAATCTTTTATACTTAGCAAAATATAAATGAGGTTTCTTATCAAAACAAAATTTGCTAAATGGCCTTTGCGGCCACAATGTGTACATACGTACACCTTAGTATGCTTATGTGTAGGAGTGTGATCATGTTGTGCAACATAAGCATGATGATGAGAGTGATGTGCATGAACATGAGGAGTTTGTTTCTTTTAAAAACATTGACTCCAACTTAGTATGATTAAATGCACAAGAGTTCAAAGTTGAACTCAAATTATCCATTTTATTTTTCAAAACATTTATCTCATTTGTGGTGGCATGTAAAGCATGATGAGATATATGATCATTTTTCTTTTTCTTTTGTGAAACAAAATCTTTTTCTTTTTCAACAAATTTTCTTTTCAAAGTGATATTTTCTTGAAAAACATCTTCCTTTTGTTTTTCCACCAAATCAATCTTATTTTTCAAAATAGTGTTCCCTTCACATAAATCATTCAATTTAGCAATCAAGGAAACATTCTCATTTTTCAAATCTTTATTTTCCTTTTCTAAGCATGCAATCTTAGATTTAAAAGAATCATTTTCTTTAAGCATGCAATCAAAATCCTTTTTCAAATTATTATTTTCTAATTCTAAGCATGCAATGTTACTTCTAAATGAATCTTGTTCTATATGCATGCAAGCAATGTTCTTTTTCAAATTTTTATTTTATTTTCTAATCATGTCATATTTTTCAAGCAAAAGATGACAAAAAGTAGATAGCTCATCATATGACATGTCCTCATCATCGGATTCGGAATTTACCTCAAGGGGGTCATCCCCTTGGACCATAAAGCATGCGTTGGAGGTGTCGCTTCCAACGTCCGAGTCACTCCCCGCATAGTATAGATCTTTTTCGCCGAGGGAGGTGATGATGTTTCATACTACAAAAGCCGATTCAACATTAGAAACCCTAGATAAATAATCATCATTTAGGGTTGACTTGATAGCATGAAGGGCTTTTGCATTAGCCTCAATGTTCTTACCATTTAAGCAATATTCTTTATTAGTTGTGGCAAGATATATACTAAGGCCAAGTCCTTTGAGGAACAAAGACATCTTAACCTTCCAAATTTGGATGTTAAGAGTGTCAAAGGTGGGTGGTGACATGAAGTCCATTGTGAGTGTACAAATCTTGTGATTAGCCTAAAAGAGGATCTTTAACTCTAGGTTGTTAGACCCAATATCAAGAGCACTTGGCTCTGATACCAATTGTAAGATCACCTAGAGGGGGGGTGAATAGGTGATGGCTAATCTAATGGTCACTTATGAACAAATAATGCGGAATTAAAACTAAGTTGACCAAATTAAACTTCTTTTAATTGAACACTTATGTATAACACAAGAGTGTTGCCGAATTTCCCTTGCGAGGCTCTGGACAAACTCCTCTAGATTCCCCTTGAATGGGTTGAGGTGCCGCGTTGGCTCTCTTGGTTGAATACTAGTGTTAATAACAATCCCAAGCAAGTATAGCAATTATGAGCACAAAGGTATATCATGCATATAAGAGATAAAGACTATAAAGTAATGCAAGATATAAGTGAGACAAAAAGAGTAAGAGAGCAAGAGTGAGCAATCGCAAACACAAAGGTTTGTTTCGAGGTTCGAGCACACTTGCTCTACATCCCCGCTTTCGACACACGAAGGATTTCCACTATGCACGATCCAACCGGATCTCTCCTTGGTGCCGCAACACCTACAAGCCCTCGGACTCCCAAAGTCCCTTACACACCACAAGCCCACCGGCTCGTCGAGGCCGCACCTCGTACAACAAGTCCGCACCCGAACTCAAAACACTGCGAGCATACTTGCCCGCTTCCTCAAATACAAAGAAAGATCTTGGTGATCTAAACACTTGATCACCTAACAAAACTCTCACTACAACACTCTCCTATAGGATAGATATAACTATGGATGCTCAAGTGTAGTGTGAGAAATCAAGGAAAGAACTTTGATGGAAAACTCAAGAAATCACAATAAACACTCTCTTGATAAAATCCCTTTTGATAGGAAATATTGGCACTCTATTTTGTGGAGAAAACTCTGCTAAAAGAATGGAAATAACTGGACAAAAGCTCTCCTAAAATCTTAGCTCAAAACAATGACAAAACCCCCTTTTATAGAGGCCAGAAAAAATCTGACCGTTGGGCTCTGTCAGAGCTTTCGGTCGACTGGTCCGGTCGACCGGCAACGGTCAAAAATCCGACCGTTGCAGCCTCCGGTCGACCGGCCCGGTCGACCGCGCACCTGGAGCAGAGAATTACTTCTCTGTCGGTCGACCGGTGCGGTCGACCGGAATTTCCAGAGAGCAGACTCTCTGAAGCGGTCGACCGGCACGGTCGACCGTTCTCCAGTGCACACAGGCGTGCACGTCTGTGCACGTCCGGTCGACCGACCCGGTCGACCGGCCACTGTCAGTTCTGAAAAATCAGAACTGCCAGAACCTGAAAATTTTGGGATTAAAGATTGGTCTTTTTGGCTTAATAAAAAAATCCCATAAATACTTAGAAATTCTACAAAAAATAGTTTTATGATATAGAAACATGCTTGCACAAAATCAAGGCATGTTATTAAAGATTTGACTATTTTTGTAACTTGAAAATATTGGCTCATAATAAAAACTATTTTTCTAAAACATGTTTTTCCAAATTTTCATCAAATACAAAAACAAGATATACTTTAAAGCATAGTGTGTATGGATATGATCCACTACACAATCAAGATGAAATATCTAGTTTTTGACATAAAGCACTAAACTTGGTTTTGAAATATCAACATGTTTTTTCCAAATTTTCATCAAACACAAAAACAAGATATACTTTAAGGCATAGTGTGTATGGATATGATCCACTACACAATCAAGATGAAATATCAAGTTTTTGACATAAAGCACTAAACTTGATTTTGGATATAAGATATGTAAACTTGAAATACCAAGAACCAAATAGAATTTTGTCACAATGAAAATCTTTTCTTAACAAGAAAATCTTTTATGAAATGAAATTTTTATCATGAAAATAATTCTATCAAGAGTGTGTGTGTGATATGACTTGAGCAATCCACCAACTATTCTATCCTTTACATTTTAACTAAAACAAAAACAAAATCTTATACCTAGACACAAGTCTTCATCTTCTTGAAGTCTTCCCTTGAAGGCTTCTCATCTTCTTGACTTGGTCCAAGCTTGATCCAAAGCTCCTTGGATCACCCCGTGCTAGCTCCAAATCTTGACATTTAATCCTTTGTTGAGCTTTGCACCTACTAAGATCTTGATAAAGAATCTGTCACTAATTAAACAAGATCATTAGCAAATATAACTACATGAGTTGATCATCATCAAAACTAGAGTGGCCAACAGCTATGTGAAACTCTTGTGGTTAAGTATAAGTGAGGCACACACACAATCAAGCCAAGCATATAAGGATGAGCAATATGAAAGATGTAAGGCAATACAAGCAATATGAATGATGTGGCAATATGAATAATGCTATGCACAAATAAAAGACAGAGAGTTGAGAGACAAGTGGATCAAACGCTAACAACAAGATATGTTTCGAGGTTCGAGCACCTAGCTCTACATCCCCGCCTACACCACCTGTAGGATTTTCAATCCACTATCTCCCACCGAGGGAACCTCTACCGAAGAGGATTTGTTACAACACTAGCAGTATCGAACTCCTCTCTCAAACACCGCCTCACAACCGAGGGGTAGGCCCGTAGCCAATACAACAACCAACACCTCTACCGAAGAGGGTTTACAAACCAAACTCCACCTCTCACTAGAGGGAGCAAACCAACCAACTCAACCTCTACCAAAGAGGAAGCAAACACCAACCCAAATCAACAACCTCAACCTCTACCAAAGAGGGAGCAACTCAAGAAATCAAGGGTTTACAACAAGTAGTATATCTCAACCACAAACCTCTTTCCTTTTTCTCTTTTCCACAAAACAAGGATCCTAATAGAATAGGATAGATGATAGCTCAAGTGTGAAAATCAAGGTGTTAAATCAAATAACAAAGAAAAATCCTTGGGAAAACACTTGCAATATGATAGAAATGAAGATCTAAAGCAATATCCCAAAAACCTATTTTTCTTTGAATTTTCCAAAACCTTGAAAATAATAAAGATGAAATCTTTGAGGCTCTAAAACACTTTAAAAACTTATTTTTAAAACCAGAGAGTAGGGAATTTTTTTCTTAAAAATCTTAGCCAAAAACCCAAAGGAGTGGGGTTTATATAGGCCAAAACAGAAACTAGCCGTTAGGCTGATCTGGCAGTCTGACAGGCTACCGGTCGGCCGGCCCGGCCGACCGCCTACGGTCTGAAATATGACCGTTGGGCAAACCCGGTCGACCGCCCGGTCGACCCAAATAAACAGATAGCAGAGCTCTCTGATCCGGTCGGCCGCCCGGCCGACCGTCCCTGTGTCTGCCAAACGTGCACAGGCTTGTGCACGTCGGTCGACCGCAAGGGTCGACCGGCCTTAGGTGCGGTGGACCCGTGCGGTCGGCCGACCTGGCCTGTGAGCCACAAAACTGGGACAGAAACACATGTTAAAAATATTTTAGAAAATCTTTTTAAGTCTTGTTAAAATACCCAAAATAGTTTTATCATTTTGTATTGATATATAAACATGTGATAAAAAGTTTGGCTCAAATATCAATTAATATGAACTATTTTTGTGTCTTTTCTTTTTTACCAAAAACCAAAACTTGTATTTTTATCAAACTTGAATTTTTCTATACATGAATAGGAAAGTAAAAATAAGTTTGTACAAGAAGTTTAAGCATGCATGTATAACTAGAATACATCTATTATACATATAAACCATTTAAACTTGTTTTGATCAACTATTCATGAAAACCAAAAATCAAACATAGAACGTGTGTGTTATGTGCACTTGAGCATATCAACTATACTAAGCTTTACAAATGGATCTAAACACACTAAACTAAAACTAGGATACCTAAGTCTTCTTGACGATCTTCATCTTCAAGTAGACTCGATCCCAAACCGTGATCCACCGAGTGCAAATGAGTAATCTTGAAGCTCGGGCACCAGAATCATCATGTGAAAGCTTCCAAACTCCTCTTGTTGAAGCAATCACCAACTAATATCTTGCTAATGATCTAAAACTTAAAATCACAAGATTATTAGTAAACATAACTACATGAGTTAATCATCATCAAAACTAGGATGGAAGGCCTTTGGGCCAACATGTGCCCAGTATCCCAACAGACATACATCTATATATGAGTAAGTCAAGGTTGTTTTTAGAAACTGATGATGAGACTGATGAGTTATGTTTACAGTGGGTCTCGTACATGTCTGGGACCATGGCTCATGATGTACCATTACTGGTGTACGGAACTAGCCGCAAGGCCTACAGGAGGTGGGTCTTATATTATGCATAATCAGTAATGTAACAGAAGATAGAGAGCCAGCGCTCCCCTCGGACACCTGGAGGCCCTCAGGAAGATCCAAAATTTGAGTTGTACAATATACCTAATATCACTATAAACATATCGCCACTTGAAGGCCATCAGTTTTTCCTTTACCCGATGTAAGTTGTTCTTTTTATAATTTATTATGTAATTACCAATTTACGGGAATGGCAGGAACAAGACAGGTTCAGAAAGTTACAAGAGTACATAAGTACTATATATTCATGTCAGTGTATATAATACAGGATATCATGACAGGATTTTCATAAATGTGATAATCACAGATCAAGCAATTAGGTATCAAGTGGCAGATGATAAGTGATATCTAACAAGTATCAAGTAAGGGCATGTCGAGTAATAAGCACAGTAAATATCACTATCATACATTGTAATGCAAGAAAACGGCGCTGATACAGGGGAACGATACAAATACAAGAGCCGGCATTGATACTGGATATCGATAAGAATACAGGAAAACAGTACCGACACAGGAGGTCGGTAAAAATACCAGAAAGCAACATAATTTGAAAAAATGGTTCAAGTCAAGTTTTCAAACTCTTCACAACTATCGAGAAAAGAATAGTTAAATCATCAAGCAGGTAAACGGGAAAGTAAGCAAGCGAGCGTCCTAGCGTAGCAAAACAGTGCTGGGGGCAAGTTTAATGAACAGGGTTTAATCACTAAAGTGCTTGGTGAAACTCGGGTACAACTCGGCTTAAGATGCGAGTGTCAAATCCAGCAGAGTTTCGCCTAAGCGTGTTTAGTGGTAAAACATTGAGCGCTGAGCTGCCTTTCCATGCGTAGCTAGAAAGTCCAAAGGACTTTAATAAACCTTGGAGAGGTTAAGCCCGGAGGCTGTGTATGTACTTGCAGGAGATATTGGTACCAACAACATACATGCGAAATGCCAAGCAGGCAGGAGAACCGACAAACGGGTAAACGGGAAGACTAAGCAAGCAAGTGTATAAGTAGACTGTGCCCGACGATGCTACATAATTAAGCTCGGCTCGCAGATACACGGTATAGTTATTAAAACCCAGAGGTTTAAGTCAAGCGGGAGCGTAGTAAGCCGTGGCTGACGAGGTATCCAATAGGCTAATTACACAGTCCCACAACATAGCTAGGCTCTCTTCAAAGATAGAAAACCCAGAGAGTTTAAACCCGAAAGCTAATATAGAACCGCAGAGCGGTTAAGCTCAGAGGCTAAACGACCACGAAGGGTCAGCCACGCATAGTATAAAGCAGTAATAGAACACAACAGAGGCATGGTATATGTACAGGAAAGAAACTATACTAGTACAAGTAATCGTCACAGAGCAGTACATATACAGTCTCTGGCACTTGGCCACATATAAGTACATAATATAGTTCAGATGAATACAGATACAATCGCACGACACAAACAAAATACAAGATACAAACAGGGTAATAAATACATGAATTCTCAAAATATAGCTAAACCCGTCGAAGCGAGGAGACCCAATAAAGAGGCGAGGACACTCACCTAAAAATATCCGAATATGTTGTGAAATCCCGAACTCAAATAACTAACGCACGTGCACGTTCAATATTATAAATATAATATATAAATATATAAATATTTATAGAGAGCATTAAGAGAGAGAGAGGGAGAATCAAGAGAGAGAATCAGAGAGAGAGAACGCAGGAGAGAGAGGGGGGAAAAGGAGATAGATAGGGGTTGTTGCCCTCCTCTGCTGCCCACGAACAGGTCAGGGGCCTGGCAGTGGCCCTGCCGCTGGCCCTCTGGTGGCCGCCGGCCAGGGGTGGTAGCGCTCACCCTAAGAAGGAGGAGAGGAGGTGAAGTAGGTGGTGGTTATGATGGTGATGGAGGTGAATTGAAGGTGGATGTGGATTGATGGTGGATGTGAAATTAGAGATAGGATAGTGAAATTGATAGTGGGAAAATGACATTTGAGGGAGAGGAGAAAGGAAGAGGTTGTGGGGGTTGTGATTAAGGAGGAGGAGGTGGTGATTTGGTGGTGGTGGTGGCTGATTTTGAGTTGGAGGAGGAGGTGGTGATGAGGAAGAAGAAGATGATGGAGATGGAGGAAGGAGAAAGTTGGGAATGTTGAGATGCTCAGAGTGGGGCTCGCCGCCGACCATGGGGGTCACTGGAGATGGTATTGGTGGTGAAATTGAGATATGGTGGTGGTGGCTATTGGTCAGTTGGAGGAGGAAAGAAAGAGATAGAGTGAGAGAGATTAGAGAGATAGAGAGTGAAATTAGAGAGAGAGAGAGAGAGAGAGAGAGAGAGAGAGAGAGAGAGAGAGAGAAAGATTAAAGGGGAAGGGGTTGGTGACCCCCGCTCTAGGCCAGGCCAGGCCCGCATCTGGTCTAGACCAGAACGCGAGTCTGGGTTTGGAGAGAGAAGAGGAGGAGCGAGAATTAGTGGGGGAAAGGAGATCTTTTGGGGATTTTATGTGGTGGAGAAAAATTAAGAAAAAGAAAAGAAAAGAAAAGAAAAAGGGGAGAAGGGAAAATGGATGGAGGAGAAAAATTAAAAAATAGAAAAAAAGTAAAATATCTGGATAACTCCCGAAATCTGAGAAAATACCGAAAACACTGAAAATCTCAGAAAATAAAGTATCTCGAAAAAATCTTCAAAAATTCTTAAAAATAAAAAATATTATTTTAAGAACCAAGGTGAAATTAGATTTCAAAAATTCAATTCCGTTTTCAAATTAAAAAATTTGAAATTTACTGGCGATATTAGTCAATACCAAAACTAGTCGAACTTCGATAAATTCAGAAAATTTTCTAAAAATACACTAAAGTAGAAAATGTGATTATAAGAAATAATGTGAAAGCGGGTTTTAGGGTTCTGTTTGTAAATTAAAAATCTTGGGATCGACTAGCGATACTGACCGACACAAAATTCGGTGAAATTTTGATAAATTCAAAAAAATCTACAAAATGTGTTTAGATAGAAAATACAATCTTGAGAAACAATGTGAAAACAGTTTTTAGAAATTTAACTCTATTTGTTAATTAAAAATCTGAGAATCAATCGGCGACAGAGGTTGACACCGATTTTGAAGATTTGCAATTTAATTCGAAAAAAACTTAGAAAATCATGAAAAATCTAAAATATTAGAAACAATATTTGAAACTGAAATCAGTTAAATCTAACTATCAGAAAAATCAAATCGATCAATACACTGGATCGGCTCCCCAGCTCAAACTCGGGTTGATTCTGAAAGAATCTGGATCCGAATACCAAACGATAATATAAATAATCATAAAATAAAATTAAATACAAAGAAAAATCAAAAGATACGATCAGAAAATTAGAATATGTATCTAAGTACGTATTCTGAAAACGGGGTGTTATATTCTACCCAACTTACAAAAATTTCGTCCTCAAAATTTCGATAAGGGGAAGATGAACACAGGAAAGATAGGGACAGGGGTTATACCAATTAAGATATGAACAATTAAGGGTAATGTTCACGATTCTACCAATCAATAATTCTGGACCTAAACGTCTTCTGCACTTCCTGCCATATAAAACTTCAGACTGTACTATATCAATGCAGATCTGATAACTGTCCATAAGAAAATTCTGCCTGACGAAGGTAAATAGAAATCTGAATGGTCTAATTGGGCTACCCAGACTGACTGAAAGTGATAAGATAAGCCAAATAGAAAAAGAGACGCTAACTTTTCTGAGGACTTAAATAGAACTGTGATCTAAATCCTGTGTCTCTGTCCGACACAATAATAACTGAAATACCGTGTAGCAGAACTATCTTTCTCCTATAATTATTTGTCAAAACTTCTGTACACTGACCCGTTTTGAATAATATGAAATAAGCTGATTTCGAAACTGACCAACTTTCACTGCCTGAATTCAGCTAGAATCAACGGAGATAACTTCTTTCTGAAATGACATGACCCAAGAATATGGTACTTACCTGTTCAGAATGTGTACTTACTTTGCAGGTCGTGAAGCTGTTCTTGATGAAGAGTCTATATTGAGACTACTAGATGTTCGATCGATTTCTGCCACTTTGAGAAGAAGAGAATAATATCGTAGATAAAAAAAAAACTCGATAGAACTGATCATGGATATACAAATTAAGAACCGATAATAACAAATTCCGAATGTTGGGCATCGATTACTCTGAAAAGCCTAACCCAGAATTCATAAGAAGCATAGAGAGTTCTGAATACTGACTTCTGGGTGATGACCCGACTGTAGATTAAATATCAGAGAATACCAAAGCCTTGCAAGGTTGGCCGAATAGATCATCAATATAGATTAGATACAGTGAGAAAATCTGCTTCACCAAGTCCATGCAACACGTTAGGCGGGAGAAATCTGGGAAGCGAGATTAGGATATTAAGCTCTGACAGAACTAGCCGCAAACGAAATCAGGACCAGATGGGGCCATTGCGCACCGAAAACACCGAAAAAGCTCAGAAAATGAAGTATCTCGAAAAGATCTTCAAAAATTCGCAAAAATAAAAATATTATTTTAAGAACCATGATGAAATAAGATTTCAAAATTCAATCCCGCTTTTAACATAAAAATCCTGAAATTTACCGGCGATACTAGTCGACACCAAAAACTGGCCAAACTTTGATAAATTCAGAAAAACTCCCAAAAATACACTAAGATAGAAAATGTGATTATAAGAAATAATATGAATGCAAATTTTAAAAATTTAACTCCGTTTGTAAATTAAAAATTTTTGAATCGACCAGTGATACTGGCCGACACCAAATTCGGTGGAATTTTGATAAATTCAGAAAAATCTCCAAAAATACGTTAAGATAGAAAATATAATCTTGAGAAACAATATGAAACAATTTTTAAAAATTCAACTCCGTTTGTTAATTAAAAATCTTAGGATCGATCGGTGGCACACGTCGACATCGGATTTGAAGATTTACAATTTAATTCGGAAAAATTTTAGAAAATTATGAAAATTTAAAATTTAGAAAATGATGTTTGAAACTGAAATCAGTCAAATCTGACTATCAGAAAGGTCAAATCGATTAATACACTGGATGGGTCCCCGGCTCAAACTCGGGTTGATTCTGAATCTGAGAATCCGGATCCAAATACTAAACAATAATATAAATAATCATAAAACAAAATTATATACAAGAAAAATCAAAAGGGTACAATCAGAAAATCAGAATACGTATCTAAGTACGTATTCCAGGAAAGGGGTATTACATCTCCATTCAGAGATCACATTGAATCCAACTCTACTACTAGGATTTTCTCCACTCAAAGGCCAAAAGTTTACAGGTATTGCTATTGAGATCTCTCTCATTCTGAAATAACAGCGCAAACTCACCAAACCATTCTATATCCAACTAACCATATCAGAGATAGAGATCAGCACTCTAAAAAGGCGTCATCATGTCTATCCCAAAAGCCAATGTTAAAAACAAGTTAGACAAGATCTAAGCATTAACAATTTCTATTCCAAAATTCATTTCCTTTCCGAAATATATTTCTATTCCAAAAGATGTTTCCATTCTGTGAACCATTCAATTAAATTTATTTGATTACATCTGACAAGAGTAATACAAATCCTTTTACATCTCTGTGTGTACATTATTAAAAAAAATACAATAGATCTAGATTTGGACGCTCCAGTCCTACCACCATTAACAGACCCCCGGTGCTGATCAACAAAGATTTGCTCATCGACGAATACCACCTGAAAACAGTCATCCATTTTCATAAGTGTCATGGCTCACGTCTCTTGAAGACGACAAAATGAGAACTCTCAGAAAATCTTGCGAAAGCAAGGCAACAACTCTCTGGAGACTAAAGCTTACAGGACACACAAGAAGGTGATGGTATCCATCCCTTCTGAGGTGTTCTGTGAAAGAGCTCAAGATTTCAGAGTGAGAAGCAATTTACTGGCTCTCCCAACCGATGAGCTACCTCTCCTCCTCCCTTATACATGCCACCTGGAAAGAGACTGATGGCCTCAAGGTTGAAGCTTGCTCGTTAAAATTAAGCAACTCGGAAACTAGATTGCTCGATCCAGTTGAAGAAAGAATCCTACTTATCATCCTCGATGGCGACACCCTGCCATGGTGATTAATGCGCGGTAACAGCCCCTCTGCTGCGACTAACACGACACACCTCTCAGATTCCCTAGAAAAGAGAGGATGATCACCTTTTCCTCATCCTTCGCCGTCTCCTTTTCTTTTCTCCATATGAAATAGGAGGACATGGTGGCACAGCAAGGAAAGAAGAAGTTACAGTTTCGAAGCAAGAGCTTTTGAGAAAGACAGAGAAGATGATTTTCTCTTACAGATCTCTCTCTATTTATAGACGGATAAGAAGTCAAACAACCTCCAATTCAAATTTTCAATCCCTGATAAGTCAGCCCACGTCCCGAGATTTTCGGTCAATAGTAAAGATAGAAGATCAACCATCGTCGTCAAACCATAAAATCTTACAATCCCAGTCATAATTTGAAAGGACACAACCTTTTGAAAGATCCAGCCGCTCGATGTGACAACTGGTAACCAACTGTGTAACCTACAATTAATTCAGAAGATCCACAATGATCCGAAGAGATTCGTCGCACATTCTTATGCCCGCAAGCATCATAGTGAGTTTTAAAGGTTTTGATAATCCATCCGAGTATCTTTGTTCCCCGAGTTCCCTTCCGCAGACTCCAGTAAGTAGGGGAGCGGGATATCTGTAGTGGTTAAAATTTAACCCGCATCAGGATGATGGCACTGTCCAAGCTACCCAATGCTTCTCCGTTGAAATCCACAAATCTCAGAGTCCATCCCAGAGTTATCTTTCATTCCGAAGATACTCCCGATCCGGAACCACATGTCGCCACTCCAAAAACCTTACCCTGCGTTCCGCAGTCTGAAGTCTCCAATTTCGAGTCAGAGCTCCAAAACAGTAATCTGTCGAGATTTCCGTCTACTGTTACGCTACTCTATCCTCCCCAGTGTTGAAGATGAGTAACGCTTTCACATTAAAGCGGGCAGTTATGCATGGCAATGAATATTCCTGCATGTCATCAAGCCAATCAGGAGGTGATCACGATCGTTGCATATCGTACTGTTACCACAATCCACCAATTCCGCCTCCACTCCAGTTTTCAGGTCTGGCATATATGATCTTTCTTCTCCTAGAAGAATGAGATCACTTCTTTAATCCTCAGAACACGCACTACACCATCAAACCAGGTAGTTCTCCTCTATTAGTGCACCAACTGGCCCGTAGTTGTTCTCTACGCGGTTCATCCAACCTCCACACTGGCAGTTATCCTTTACTTGCCCTTTGTACCACGCCCGCGTTGTCTTCTGCGGGTCTGTTTGGTTATGGGTGGAAGTGAGGAAGTAAGGAAGTAAGGAAGTGGTATTAGTTCCCTTTGGAACTTGAGAATTGGTTAGTAAGTTTTTCAGTGTTTGGATGTTGTTGGGAAGTGTGGTTTGGAAAATGTTATGTCTTTTCCGGTGTTTGGATGGTAATGGAAAGTGGAAGTGAAAAAGTTGACCACAAAGTTGACCGCAAAATAATATTAAAATAAAAATTAATTAAGAAAAATAAAAAATGGATTGTAATTAGAATGCAAGTTAGATTTACATGACCAAAAAATTAACTGCTTTATGCTACAACTTATTATAAATGAGATTTACATGACCACAAATTAACTGTAGCACTCTGGAAGTGAGGAAATGGTTGTGTAAAAGAGAGAAGAAAAGAGGAAAAGGGGTTTTCTTATTTTCCTTTTCCGGTGTTTGGATAGATAGTGAAGTGAGCAATTATACTTCCCCATTTCCTTACTTCCGCCCACTTCCTTGCAACCAAACACACCCGCAAGCGCGTCACCTCCATCCACTTCCTCGACAGTTGTCCTCTGCTGGTCTTTCCTTTTCATTTTACCCACTGATTTTCACGCTCGACGATCTTAAGCCAGCATAATATTGATGTTTCTAACTTGAAAGGTGTTTTTTCTTATGTGTATTCTGACAGGTAACATCCAGAGAGCACCCAAATTTTTTGTGGTGGGTTCAATGTATGATATGACTGTTTTTATCACCACACATGTGCAATGAATGTGTATAAAGTATATAATATCCTATTAAGAAGACTTCAATAAAGGAAAATTTTGTACAATAATTCATAAGCACATTATTTTAGTTGATTTAAAATTTCTAGAACATAATTTCCTTTAGAAATAGTAGAGTAAAAAAAAAAAGTGGTTTATGAATGTAAATCAAATTATTTTTGGGAAGTGAGAAGCTCTTCAAAGTTACAGTTGACTAATTTGTTGGCACTTAACAAATTTGGACCGAAAATATGATAAATTTATATTTTATTTCTTCCTAATCTTTCTTGCTTCATTGTTTAGTAAAATGGAGATATTAGGCAAAGAGGGGAGTGCTCACTAGTGGCTTGGTTCACTCATAATATCTCTCCCTCTTGAACAAAAGACTTAAATTGTATAATTAATGATGGGTGTTTGTAGGCTTAAAAGTGACTTCTGTCTTATTTCTTATTGGAAAAAAAAAAAAGATTAACTCGTCTATTTCTCGAGGAATCCTACTAGGAATCGTTTTTAACTTCGTTGACTTGTAGGAATGTAATGTTGGTTTTAGAAACATTTATGGGCCGCATGCGTAATTTGCTAATCAAATTATATCATTTGTAATCCATCACGTGTTTCATTACTTGTAATCAAATTTTATTTTCGCTCCTTGTGGTCTAATTTTATTATTGAATTAGCACTTAATCTTATTAGATAAAAATTGTAAAAAATCTATGTGCATTACTATTGTTTCTTAAAAAAATCGTCTTATTCTATTGATACGAATAAGGTCCTACTTGTTCAATTGAATGTAGCAAGAAAATAGCTGAGTACTATCACAAAATTTGACAGCAAATTCCTCTTACTATTGGATTTATAGAGGAGATTGCATTGGATCATCTAAGAATTGGAGAAAAGGAATCTCCGTGAACCATCTTAAATTCAGCAAAAACTATTAAATTTCTATTTAGTTTAATAGTTATAGTGGTCAGATTTTTACTCTCGTCAAGATCGTGACGTGTGTCCCACCGCGTCTGGGGCTTCGCAAGCGAATATCAAACTCGGCATGCCAGCTGGCCCATTGCGGGTCTAAAGAGAAAGCCTCGGCTCTTACCCCGAGTCCACACTCGACCTGAGGTCCTTCTCTCACATCTGCGACTGTCAGGTGCCTCTTTGATATCCACACTTGACCCGAAGTCTTTTTCCGACATTCGTGACTATCAGGCCCCTCTCCGACATCCGCAACTGTCAGGTCTCTCTCTACATCTATCCAGAATCATTCACCCGGATGTTCAACTTAGACGAAATTATTCCACTAGTCGGAGGCTTCGACTCCCATAGCAAATGCCCTCCGTGAAGACACCCGCCTTCATGATAAATACAACTCAGCGATAGGATTTCCTAATTCACGGACTCAGTTACACTGTCAGATTATCTCCACGTTCTAAATGTTTTAGCACCCTTATTTCAGTGGGAGCAGTTATGAATAGTGACAGATATTTCTGCATATCAGTTCCAACAATCAAGCACTGTAATCTGAGTTGTTAGATTTTAGGAAAAAAACTGAGCAGTTAGAAGACATCGCAACTTGCAAATCATGCAGTTATGAAAATCTGAAATATTTGCACCATCAATTGCAATGCCACGAGGTATTTATGTACCTGGAGGTCCATAGAGAAATAGAGGATCCAAGAAATTGTAAAGACAATAATATTACTGTAACACCCCGAATTATTAAACCCTGATTTAATAATAAATCTCGAATTATTATGTTAATTGAGTGTGTAATGAATTTCAATTTAATTTTGGGAATGTCAAGTGGTATATATGAATATACCTATACCATAATTTTTATGTAACTAGTATTTCAATGTGATGATATACTAGTATTATACTTGAAATACATGTATTTACCAAGAAAATACATTCATGACAATTTTCTAGTATTATATTCCTAGTGTTAGTGGAGGGAGTAGGTGAGGGAGAGGAAAGGTCAAGATTTAATTGATCTTGGTGAAGATGAGATGTAGGGTCATGATGTGCTTAAAAGAGGTTATATAATTAATTATGAAGTGTGTGTGTGTGTGTAATATATATATATATATATATATATATATATATATATATATATATATATATATATATATATATATATATATATATATATAATTATATTAGTATTTGACTTATGGAGGAAGTCTTGAGGTCCAGCCTCTCTCTTTCCTGAGACCAAAACCCAAAGAGATCCCCAAAATTCTCCCTTCTCTCTTCTCTCTCTCTCTCTCTCTCTCTCACAGGGTAGACCATGGCCGGGCCAGGCGGGGCCGCGGCCAGGAGCGGCCGGCGGCCAGGGCCAGGCGCGGCCGCAGCCAGGGCCAGGCGGGGCCGCGGCCAGGCGCGGCCACGGCCAGGGCCAGGCGCGAACGCGACCAGGGCCAGGCGGGGCCGCGGCCAGGCGCGGCGGCCGGAGGCCGGAACTCATAGTTGGTGAGTGGGTTGTTCCCCTTTTCTTATTTCTCAAATTTCATTCTTTGAAATCCCTAAATTTTGATCTCTAGATTTGAGTGAAATTTTTTCCTTGAGCTATTCATGCAAATTTCTTGAAATTTCTTGACCTATTAAAGTATGTAGTGGTCAAACTTTGATCTTGAGATATATGAGTAAACCTAATTGCCTATAATTGATGGGTAGAGAGATTGCATGTTAGGGTACATCATGTAACTCTCTTGTAATAATATGCAAATTAGCCTCTTGGTGACAACTATAACCCTATGTGAAAGCATCATGATCAAATAAGGGCTATGGGGTTGAGTCGGCTTGATTTTTATCAAGAGGCATACTCTTTTGTATTATGTATATGATTATATCTTGTGAGATCGGAGGTTGGTATTGGTTATCTTTGAGTAGGCAAGGTTAAGCCGAAAATTTGAGTGGCATCATATTAAAAGTCTAAGTAACGATTATATTATTATTATAAGACAAGATTAATCCTAAGCGTGGAATTAGTATCATAAATTCGTGAATCGTTACAATTGGGGGAGATCAAGTTATAGATCTCTCCTAACCATTAGTGTAGATTGAGATTTTTGGAGCCTCTTACACTTGTGATGGTTGAGCTTCTTGCCATTCTTACGTAATAACTATGAAATCAAATCAAATTTAATCGTGGTGATGTTAGTAAGATAAAAAGAAAATTTTTATAATATGATTAAGCTATGAAGTTGGAGGTGACTTAAAGAGAGGTTAGTGATAAATCAAGTAGTGATCGAACCATGAAAGTTCTTATAAAATTGCTCGTGATGAAAGGTCTAAATACTTAAGTTCATGACTTAATCATGATCTAATTTAGATGAGGAAATAAAAGAAAAGTTGAGAATTGGTATAGTTCAAAGCACTTTTGTAATAGTAATACAAATCTGTTAAAGTCTGTCCAGATCTGAAACATGAAACTTGGGGTTTCTTTCGTAAGGATATTTAATAGGAAATAGGTCATGTGATATACCGTTGGAAAGCAAATCGAGTCTACTTTCCGATGGTTCTTACGGTGCCCTAATCAAAGGTCTGTGCTGAGAATTATCACTGAAATATGACAACTAGTCGAATGTACCAAGTTGCAGAATTTTGGATGTCTAAAAGATTTTCTATTGATTACGGCTGTTCATACGAAATAAGTGGGTCATGTAATATATCGTTAGAAAGATCGGTTAGTCTAAATTTTAATGGAAGTCTCTGTGTCTCATTCTAATATCAAAAATGGGAGTTACGATAAAATCATCTTCGATTGTTAGGGAGGTCAGATCCGACGAAACATATTTAGGTGGGATCTATGGGAAGGTTATTGAATTTATATGTAGGCACATTGTACTGAATATAGAACTAAACACTTTTCTTCAGTAACGCATGTTATGAGCACGGGCATATCCTACCTGTTTCTTAAAGTATTGACCCTCCCTTATAATAGTGTCTCATAAACGGTGTTGTAAGTACACTCGGGTTGTGGACAATTATTCTCGGACTCAAATTTGCCTTAATTTTACTAGAAATAGGGAATTATTGTGTTATGGACTCCAAAAGACATATTTCATCCTAACACATAATCCCTTCTGTGGTCTAGTAACTGGACTGTGAATAGAGTATTTATTGACACATAGTCAGTGGAAATTTCTGAAACGCCGAAAGTCACTGGTGAGGACGATAGTTCGATCAATTGTAATTCACTGATAAATGAACAAGTTAACGGCCAGCACTAAACTATGTTAATAGCAGGCTAATAGATGAGTGAACATGAATACTAATTGAAAGGAAAGATTTTCTTATTGTAATATTAAAGATTGGGAAATCAGAGTGATAGGATTGGTAGTATCAAGATCAGTACTGGTAGGAATCCAATTAGGCTCAACTCTATCAATGAGTAAATGAGAATAGCTGTTATAAATATATATATAATTCTGGTTGCGACCACAGTATATTCACCGTGTCAAAGAAATTTAAATAATAACGAATTGTTGGGCCTTATCAACTTGTGCGTTAAATCAAGAGAGTTGTATTCCAATTAACTACAATGTGTGAGACATTCGTTGCTCCTCATAGTCTCAACTCACCCATCCTTTTTGCCAGAATGTTTGAGCAAGTAATGCTTTTGCGTACAAATAGTGTGTGCCCCATAAGGTAACCATACTTAAGAGATACTTGAAATGAACACTTTCAATCGTATGTGTTATATCTTCTCAATTCTCATTGAATTCCTTTCTCTTTTGAGTATAATGTCTTGATTTACGCCGGGAGTTAAAGAGTAATTGTGGCGTTCATATTATTCTAGTTAAAGGGGATAACCAATTATCTGAGATGAAGACCAAATTAAATGGGCATAACAATGAATGTTTAGAAATCTCGTAAAAGAAGATTTGAAAGTGAGAAATATGGGTATGCGGCATATATACATAAGTACTACCTGGTCGTTATGCATATGTAAACCATGTGAACATGATTGTTTCTCTATTCAATTATATTTAGAGCATCACATAGAAAGTACCCATATTATATATCTACACACCTACACAATGTTACAAGGAAAAGGAATAGCTTCACCATCTTATGGTCGAAGGAGGGTTTATTGCGGTAAATTAGTACTTACACTAAATGTGGGTAGTCTTGCGAGTATTAGACACTGAACCAATAATTAATTCATGTTCACCATGAAAGGGATAGTAAGACAGGATTAGAACTGAACACAAACTTGTATAATAAGTGTTGCATTTAATATAGAATTTTGGAATATGGTGTACAAGGGCATTGGCGTGTGTCTTACTGAATAGAAATCATTATGATTGATATGAATATGATGGGTGTATATCACTTGATTTATGTACATAATATACATGGGTGGCATGTTCTGATTAAGCAATTTGTGTGAATATTCCTATAAGAATACAGTCTAACGGATAAACATTAATTGAGAGTATGATTGTTTTTTTTTATATAAGAAATGGTGTGCATGATGTATGAATCTTATGGAATTGGGCGCACTGATATGGTGCTATTATGTATGTACACATTGTGTTACGGAGGAAGGGACCCGTATTGCACGGGCGGAGTGCGAAAACGGTGCTATATATATACATATGTCGGGAGGAAGGGACCCGTATGGCACGGGCGGAGTGCGAAGACGGTGCTATATATCATGTTGGGAGGAAGGGACCTGTATGGCACAGGCGGAGTGCGAAGACGGTGCTATGATAGACATATAATTGCATCCTTACAAATGATTGAGAATGAATGGTTATGTGTGATACAAATGTGTGTGTGTGACACTAGGGGTATGTTGGATGTGTTATCTATCGTATATGACAATGAAAACGTCAGAATACAAGTTTAGCTGATTGAAATGAATACCATATATTGGGGAAAGTGTACATGTCAATCCGTGCATTACTTATAGCGTGATGCGATATTGCATTATGAGAAATATGATATGATTATATGTTATATAAGTATGGCTTGTGATGTAAGTGTTATTTGAATGTATAAACTAAGTTTGTGGCATAACTCTAGTGGTTGGTGTATTATAGCGTGGAATACAAGGCACGTGAATAATACACACTTCGTACACATAAGACGAGAGAGTTTATTTATGTAACTCATAGACCTTATTACACATAAAGATGAAAATCCAAGAAAGAAATTGGGGAGTACGATCATAAGAGTTTGATCGTCCTCAGAAATTTAGAGACTGGGGTCTTGATTATTAAACTATCGGATGCCTCTGATTCTTTGTCTTCTTACTGTTTCAGATTTCTCTTATTGTGTGAATATTCATACTCTCATTGATATTACCATTTCTTGATTTATTCCTACCTTACTCACTGAGCTGTCGAGCTCACCCTCCCACAGACTGGTATATTGCAGGTTGCTTGGAGGCGGAGGTCAGGGTTATGCTGCGCAGGGTTCGTTCTGAATCAATCCAATATTTATACTCTGGAACATTGTGCTTGTTGATGATACTTGTAGATACATGGGATAGATGAAATATCTTGTACTTATATATATATATATATAGAGAGAACCATTGTAGTAATTTCATTTCAAGTTGATATGTGAGATGTCTTTATTGGGATGTGATAACAAGAAGTGTATTACCAATATGATGATCGTGAGAGTCATAAGTTATCATTTCTGAAACTCTATGGATGCCGAGAGAGAAACTCTAGAATTATGTTTTATGTTTCTCCATAAGTAGGTGATGTCAAGCCGAAATACTTTCATGATTGTGTGGATGATTTTGAATTCAGTTATATGGTTGGATTGAGAATAAGTAGGCTGATGTTAGCCGAAATTATCATACTTGTATTGGATATGATATCCGACCAGTAATTACAAAGGAGGTGCTGCTGAAATTTTTAAGAAATTGAAAATGATTTTAATAATCAGTCGGTGTAAGTGGATGTTATGTAAATTGAGGATTTATTTAACTGGAACCGTTACAGTTGGTATCAGAGCACAGGATATAGAATGAGGATAGATTTAGAATAGTTATGATAGAAAGAGGATTGGTTTGGTATGATTGATATGCTTGGTTGTGTTATGCATGTATGTGAAAATGTTGTTTGATATGGTTGGTTTAAAGGGGGTAGGAGTTCTTACGTGAATGGCTAATCTCAACCACGAGATATTTGATCACTGCCTTATGTTCGGATTATGGTACCCACATGCCATAATTCGGATGTGCTCTGCTAGGGTGTGGGCCCTCAGTATGAGCTGCCAGTGGTATGGGACACTGGAGTAAGGGAATGATAAAAATATCAAGTGAGTCAAGATTAATTTGGATCGTAAGGACATAGTATAGAATTGATCTAAAAATAATGAATCTTGAGGAGAATGAGTGAGAAAATATTGCATCAAAGAAAAATTTTGTGATATGCAAGAGAAGTGCAAAGTTTTATGCTTACTCACTTCAGGTAGCAAGTTTCGAGGACGAAACTTTTGTAAGGAGGGTAGAATGTAACACCCCGAATTATTAAACCCTGATTTAATAATAAATCTCGAATTATTATGTTAATTGAGTGTGTAATGAATTTCAATTTAATTTTGGGAATGTCAAGTGGTATATATGAATATACCTATACCATAATTTTTATGTAACTAGTATTTCAATGTGATGATATACTAGTATTATACTTGAACTACATGTATTTACTAAGAAAATACATTCATGACAATTTTCTAGTATTATATTCCTAGTGTTAGTAGAGGGAGTAGGTGAGGGAGAGGAAAGGTCAAGATTTAATTGATCTTGGTGAAGATGAGATGTAGGGTCATGATGTGCTTGAAAGAGGTTATATAATTAAATTATGAAGTGTATATATATATATATATATATATATATATATATATATATATATATATATATATATATATATATATATATATATATATATATATATATATATATAATTATATTAGTATTTGACTTATGGAGGAAGTCTTGAGGTCCAGCCTCTCTCTTTCCTGAGACCAAAACCCAAAGAGATCCCCAAAATTCTCCCTTCTCTCTCTCTCTCTCTCTCTCTCTCACAGGGCAGACCATGGCCGGGCCAGGCGGGGCCGCGGCCAGGGCCAGGCGCGGCCGCGGCCAGCGTGGCGGCCAGGCCGCAGCCAGGGCGGCGGCCGGAGGCCGGAACTCATAGTTGGTGAGTGGGTTGTTCCCCTTTTCTTATTTCTCAAATTTCATTCTTTGAAATCTCTAAATTTTGATCTCTAGATTTGAGTGAAATTTTTCCCTTGAGCTATTCATGCAAATTTCTTGAAATTTCTTGACCTATTAAAGTATGTAGTGGTCAAATTTTGATCTTGAGATATATGAGTAAACCTAATTGCCTATAATTGATGGGTAGAGAGATTGCATGTTAGGGTACATCATGTAACTCTCTTGTAATAATATGCAAATTAGCCTCTTGGTGACAACTATAACCCTATGTGAAAACATCATGATCAAATAAGGGCTATGGGGTTGAGTCGGCTTGATTTTTATCAAGAGGCATACTCTTTTGTATTATGTATATGATTATATCTTGTGAGATCGGAGGTTGTATTGGTTATCTTTGAGTAGGCAAGGTTAAGCCGAAAATTTGAGTGGCATCATATTAAAAGTCTAAGTAACGATTATATTATTATTATAAGACAAGATTAATCCTAAGCGTGGAATTAGTATCATAAATTCGTGAATCGTTACAATTGGGGGAGATCAAGTTATAGATCTCTCCTAACCATTAGTGTAGATTGAGATTTTTGGAGCCTCTTACACTTGTGATGGTTGAGATTCTTGCCATTCTTACGTAATAACTATGAAATCAAATCAAAATTTGATCGTGGTGATGTTAGTAAGATAAAAGAAAATTTTTATAATATGATTAAGCTATGAAGTTGGAGGTGACTTAAAGAGAGGTTAGTGATAAATCAAGTAGTGATCGAACCATGAAAGTTCTTATAAAATTGCTCGTGATGAAAGGTCTAAATACTTAAGTTCATGACTTACTCATGATCTAATTTAGATGAGGAAATAAAAGGAAAAGTTGAGAATTGGTATAGTTCAAAGCACTTTTGTAATAGTAATACAAATCTGTTAAAGTCTGTCCAGATCTGAAACCTGAAACTTGGGGTTTCTTTCGTAAGGATATTTAACAGGAAATAGGTCATGTGATATACCGTTGGAAAGCAAATCGAGTCTACTTTCCGATGGTTCTTACGGTGTCCTAATCAAAGATCTGTGCTGAGAATTATCACTGAAATATGACAACTAGTCGAATGTACCAAGTTGCAGAATTTTGGATGTCTAAAAGATTTTCTGTTGATTACGGCTGTTCATACGAAAAAAGTGGGTCATGTAATATATCGTTAGAAAGATCGGTTAGTCTAAATTTTAATGGAAGTCTCTGTGTCTCATTCTAATATCAAAAATGGGAGTTACGATAAAATCATCTTCGATTGTTAGGGAGGTCAGATCCGACGAAACATATTTAGGTGGGATCTATGGGAAGGTTATTGAATTTATATGTAGGCACGTTGTACTGAATATAGAACTAAACACTTTTCTTCAGTAACGCATGTTATGAGCACGGGCATATCCTACCTGTTTGTTAAAGTATTGACCCTCCCTTATAATAGTGTCTCATAAACGGTGTTGCAAGTACACTCGGGTTGTGGACAATTATTCTCGGACTCAAATTTGCCTTAATTTTACTAGAAATAGGGAATTATTGTGTTATGGACTCCAAAAGATATATTTCATCCTAACACATAATCCCTTCTGTGGTCTAGTAACTGGACTGTGAATAGAGTATTTATTGACACATAGTCAGTGGAAATTTCTGAAACACCGAAAGTCACTGGTGAGGACGATAGTCCGATCAATTGTAATTCACTGATAAATGAACAAGTTAACGGCCAGCACTAAACTATGTTGACAGCAGGCTAATAGATGAGTGAACATGAATACTAATTGAAAGGAAAGATTTTCTTATTGTAATATTAAAGATTGGGAAATCAGAGTGATATGATTGGCAGTATCAAGATCAGTACTGGCAGGAATCCAATTAGGCTCAACTCCATCCATGAGTAAATGAGAATAGCTGTTATATATATATATAATCCTGGTTGCGACCACAGTATATTCACCGTGTCAAAGAAATTTAAATAATAACGAATTGTTGGGCCTTATCAACTTGTGTGTTAAATCAAGAGAGTTGTATTCCAATTAACTAGCATGTGTGAGACATTCGTTGCTCCTCATAGTCTCAACTCACCCATCTTTTTTGCCAGAATGTTTGAGCAAGTAATGCTTTTGCGTACAAATAGTGTGTGCCCCATAAGGTAACCAAACTTAAGAGATACTTGAAATGAACACTTTCAATCGTATGTGTTATATCTTCTCAATGCTCATTGAATTCCTTTCTCTTTTGAGTATAATGTCTTGATTTACGTCGGGGGTTAAAGAGTAATTGTGGCGTTCATATTATTCTAGTTAAAGGGGATAACCAATTATCTGAGATGAAGACCAAATTAAATGGGCATAACAATGAATGTTTAGAAATCTCGTAAAAGAAGATTCGAAAGTGAGAAATATGGGTATGCGGCATATATACATAAGTACTACCTGGTCGTTATGCATATGTAAACCATGTGAACATGGTTATTTCTCTATTCAATTATATTTAGAGCATCACATAGAAAGTACCCATATTATATATCTACACACATACACAATGTTACAAGGAAAAAGGAATAGCTTCACCATCTTATGGTCGAAGGAGGGTTTATTGCGGTAAATTAGTACTTACACTAAATGTGGGTAGTCTTGCGAGTATTAGACACTGAACCAATAATTAATTCATGTTCACCATGAAAGGGATAGTAAGACAGGATTAGAACTGAACACAATCTTGTATAATAAGTATTGCATTTAATATAGAATTTTGGAATATGGTGTACAAGGGCATTGGCGTGTGTCTTACTGAATAGAAATCATTATGATTGATATGAATATGATGGGTGTATATCACTTGATTTATGTACATAATATACATGGGTGGCATGTTCTGATTAAGCAATTTGTGTGAATATTCCTATAAGAATACAGTCTAACGGATAAACATTAATTGAGAGTATGATTGTTTTTTTTATATAAGAAATGGTGTGCATGATGTATGAATCTTATGGAATTGGGCGCACTGATATGGTGCTATTATGTATGTACACATTGTGTTACGGAGGAAGGGACCCGTATTGCACGGGCGGAGTGCGAAGACGGTGCTATATATATACATATGTCGGGAGGAAAGGACCCGTATGGCACGGGCGGAGTGCGAAGACGGTGCTATATATCATGTTGGGAGGAAGGGACCTGTATGGCACAGGCGGAGTGCGAAGACGGTGCTATGATAGACATATAATTGCATCCTTACAAATGATTGAGAATGAATGGTTATGTGTGATACAAATGTGTGTGTGTGACACTAGGGTATGTTGGATGTGTTATCTATCGTATATGACAATGAAAACGTCAGAATACAAGTTTAGCTGATTGAAATGAATACCATATATTGGGGGAAAGTGTACATGTTAATCCGTGCATTACTTATAGCGTGATGCGATATTGCATTATGAGAAATATGATATGATTATATGTTATATAAGTATGGCTTGTGATGTAAGTGTTATTTGAATGTATAAACTAAGTTTGTGGCATAACTCTAGTGGTTGGTGTATTATAGCGTGGAATACAAGGCACGTGAGTCATACACACTTCGTACACATAAGACGAGAGAGTTTGTTTATGTAACTCATAGACCTTATCACACATAAAGATGAAAATCCAAGAAAGAAATTGGGGAGTACGATCATAAGAGTTTGATCGTGTAACACCCGACTTAAATAAATCCGGTTTATAGCTTAAGTGATTTTCATTTAACCGGTGTAACAATCATGTTTTAAGCTTAATCCAAAATTTTTAGAAAATATTAGAATTATTTGTATATATATATATATATACACACTTAGTATCCTTAAGTACACATTCTTTTTTATATACTAAGTATTGGTACATATTTACTAAAAGTATTATACTTGAGAATACAAATACCTAAATACTATTTATTTTCAAAATAATTAAATATTAGGGGTGTGTTGGCAACTTGTGAGAAAAAGGGGAGTGAGGTGGGCACTAAATAGGACATATTGGAAATTGTGGCATGAGGTGTCAATTTCTTAGCATATTAGGGAGGTTAGTAATTCCTAATTTGGATATAACCCTAAATAACCAAATTCTTTCCCCAATTTCAGCCTCTTCTTCATTTCTGAGCTGAGAACGAGAACCCAAAATCTCTCTCTCTCCTTTGATCCAGATCTCTCTCTCTCTCTCTCTCTCTCTCTCTCTCTCCCCCTTCGACCTCACCCTAGCCACCGCAGGAGGCGGCGGCCAGGGCGGTCACGCGGCAGCGGCGCACGGCAGGTGCCGCGCGAGCAGGCGCCGCGGCAGAGGAGGCCGCGAGCACGAGGCCCAGGCGGCGCCGGAGAGGGCTGCGGCGGCGCTGGAAGGGGGGGACGCGCGGGCGGCGCTGGGGGAGGCGCGGCAGCGAAGCGCGAAGGAGGAGAAGGGGGGGTTTTCGAGGTGGGATTCCGGGGAGTCCGTGAGTCCGCGGATCAGTTTGGATTCGGATTTCTTCGAACAAAATTAGGAAAAACAGAACCTAAGTTGAGGTAAAATCTATAAATCTCCTTGGATTAGGTTGTATTTTGTACCATTGTTTAAATTAGGATTTTATTGATTTAGGGCTCGGTCCGGCGGGCGAAATAGGCGGAGTTCTTCGCGTCGGCGTTCGTCAAACAAGTGAGTAAACTAAGTTTTAATTAGATTAAAGTTTTGAAGTTGATAATCTTGAATGAACAAATGTTTGGGTAAATTACCATTGGAAATACTTGTATGTATATTGTTATGTATATAATGAAAAGAGAAAAAGACTCTATGTTGTGAGATTTTCGGAAAAGAGAAGGAAATCATAGTATGTTATGTGTATTACCTAAATTGATGTTTTATTAGCATATTGAAGAACTAGGTAATTTTCATATTGGCTAAGTAAGTTAAAGTAACACGGGGAAATGGTTTAGTTGCATATGATGGTGAACGGCTCGAAGCCTTATGTGTTATGTATATGTTATACTGTTATTTTAGCTAGATACTATATGTACGCAATATCAGACTGAGCATTGTAGCATGAAATCATAAGGGGAAATTATGTCAATATTATGTATGTACACGACATGCACATCTTTGGTGTGATGTAACACTTTCATTATAAAAGCATAAATGGGTACATTAAGAGGTGGATATGTCTATATAAACGTTAACTCCTACAAGCGTATAGTTGCTTCTTTTTCGTAGTATATGAGATGTTTATGTGAAAGTGTATGCTTTATTGAATGAGTTATACTATGTATTTGTTATTTGGAGGAAGGGGCCGAGTAAGAACCGGCAGGAGGGGGGAAGACGGTGAAAATTTGCATTATGTATATATATATATTATTGGAGGAAGGGGCCGAGCGAGAACCGGTAGGAGGGGGAAGACGGTGATAATTCTATTTTTAGTATTTATGTATGTTTATATGTTACTTGGAGGAAGGGGCCGAGCGAGACCCGGTAGGAGGGGGAAGACGGTGAAAATCATATTATGTGTATGCATATATATATATTACTTACTTGGAGGAAGGGGCTGAGCGGGAGCCGGCAGGAGGGAGAAGACGGTGACAATTATATTTATTTCTATTATGTGCTAAAGTATGATAGTGATAAACTTCATTAAATTTTTCATGGTAGTTGAGACATCTAACTTAAAAATGGGAGTATGTAATAGCACAGTGGAAACCAATTCAATAAACTTCTGGACCAACTTAAAACCAATTGACACATGAAAATTAGATTAGTAGATTTTTAGATGGTTTACTCACTGAGCTTTCAAGCTCATGTCTTTATTCATGTTGTAAATTTCAGGTTTGGACAAGGGTAAGAAGCCAATGTAGGTTCTAAAATCTTATGGATATGGAGTGATCGATCCCTCTCATGTCATACTTGTGTTTAATATTACTTCATATTTTGTTTATTTTTGAAACGGCTTATTGTATCTATTTGTGAAAACTTGATGTATGAAAAGTAATTTTGGGTGTTGGGAATGTAAGTATAACTCTATGTATGGCTGTTTGAATATAAACTTGGTAAGTAACTTTGATTTCATGTATGGAAGGACTTGGACAATGTTATGGCAAGTATAATGTATTGTGGGAAAGGATGTTGTAACTCTTTGGTGTTTGTTGGGTGAATGCAAGACTATGTAAGGAGATTTTATTTTAATTATGTTGATAAGTAGGCAAATTGTGCCGAAATGTTTTATTGGAAGTGTTGGGTCCATTGTGGACATTATCTGTTGTGGTGTAGTGTGGTATGGTCTATATTTTAGGGGAGGTGCTGCCGAAATTTCGAAGAAATATTATTGGATTAGTTCAATATTATAATAAAATTACTGGGACCGTTACAGATCGTCCTCAGAAATTTTAGAGACTGGGTCTTGATTATTAAACTATCGGATGCCTCTGATTCTTTGTCTTCTTACTGTTTCAGATTTCTCTTATTGTGTGAATATTCATACTCTCATTGATATTACCATTTCTTGATTTATTCCTACCTTACTCACTGAGCTGTCGAGCTCACCCTCCCATAGACTGGTATATTGCAGGTTGCTTGGAGGCGGAGGTCAGGGTTATGCTGCGCAGTGTTCGTTCTGAATCAATCCAATCTTTATACTCTGGAACATTGTGCTTGTTGATGATACTTGTAGATACATGGGATAGATGAAATATCTTGTACTTATGTATATATATATATAGAGAATCATTGTAGTAATTTCATTTCAAGTTGATATGTGAGATGTCTTTATTGGGATGTGATAACAAGAAGTGTATTACCAATATGATGATCGTGAGAGTCATAAGTTATCATTTCTGAAACTCTATGGATGCCGAGAGAGAAACTCTAGAATTATGTTGTTATGTTTCTCCATAAGTAGGTGATGTCAAGCCGAAATACTTTCATGATTGTGTGGATGATTTTGAATTCAGTTATATGGTTGGATTGAGAATAAGTAGGCTGATGTTAGCCGAAATTATCATACTTGTATTGGATATCATATCCGACCAGTAATTACAAAGGAGGTGCTGCTGAAATTTTTAAGAAATTGGAAATGATTTTAATAATCGGTCGGTGTAAGTGGATGTTATGTAAATTGAGGATTTATTTAACTGGAACCGTTACAATTACTATTGTAACCTTGAGATTATAGTGAATTCTCTCTTTTCTCCCTACAATTTTTCTCAATTTGAATTTTTGACGTAAAATTTTTTTGTCTCCGTCTATATGCTGTGTTGAAATATTCAATTAACTTTTGCTTGTGGTGTGAGGTTAAATCTCCAATCAATTGTGTCAGAAGATCTCCAACAGACGAGCTTTTCAACTTACGAGCTTTTCAACTTGTAGAATAAGAGAGCTGTCACAAAAAGCTATAATCCAGAGGGTTTTCTGCAATTAATCATTGGATTTTCCTGAGGTAATTATTATCAATCGCAGATCCCTGTGGATTTGCGTTAATTCTCACAAAATTTTCAAGGTCACGGGACAGAGTTTAGAGAGAAATTAATAACGCTTTGCTTAATTAATGCCGTTAATTGAAGGGATTTTTCTTGCATTGATCCCAGATTCCCAATTGGCACCAACGGTAATTGTTTCGAGGAGCAGGGGCTTTTTCTCACGGAGCCCCTCCAAACCCTCGTCAGGGGATCCGGTAACCTAACGGCTATTTGGCCAATAAAAGGCTGCAAAAGCGCAAGGCGGGGCCCGCTCCCCGCCGCTTACGCCGACCGAACCCAACGCTGATGGCAGCCACCGTAAATAAATCTAAATAGAACCGGCAAAAGGGCCGAGTGTCACGCCCTATGATTAGGTATCATGAAAGCGAAGTCAAAGGCTCCGATCAATTATCGTATGGGGCCCACTTAATCATCCTTCAGGTGACATCAAAGAGAACCCTTGCATATTTTTACATATTAATTAGCCCTTAGAAGCAATTGATTTGCATGGCCATGTCTCGCATCCGATTATTAGTGTCATGAAAAACTATAGCTCCACCGCAAGTCAGACCGGCAAAATGTCACATCAATTCTGCGACTTACATTGGCTGAGAACTTTCATTGATTGGATTAGACTTAGAGATTAAGCCAGTTAGCGTACTAATTTGACATGGCATATTTATTTGGCAAACATCCTCTCATTGTCTCCTGAAAAATAGCCAGTTGTTCTTTCTCCAAAGCCCCACCCTTGTCCCATTCTGTCTCGTCGCTTTTGTTCCGATTCAAACGCCGGCCCCACGCGCAAGGCCGGCCCAAGTGGGCCCGTGACTTTGAGTTCGGGCCCGGTGCCGCGCTGGATCCGGTTACGTTGGTTGCTGCGCTAAGGCCGCCGACACGCGTAGACACGCATGCTTCCCGCGTGTTCTCGTTCACTCCACCCCTAACAAGTTGATGGCGCCGCTTTTCCTCTTTTCTTTAGTACTTGAATGAAACTTTAATCATGGGGTCTGTTTTTCATTATAAACATGCAAAAAAAAAATGGTGGGACCCGTTTTTTTCACTCTCGTGGGGCCCAATTGAAGTTAAGGGGGGCCAACCCCTCGTCTGGGTTCATCTGCGGCAGATTCGGGGTATGTTTGTCTCCCAGAAAATGAGTTGAAAAGATTCTTTTTTTTTTTTTTTTTTTTTTTTGCATTTGTGAGGTTTTTTTCCCCTTGTTGAGCGTGTTTATTTGATAAATTTTTTTTTAAAAACTGTGTCAATTTTCTTCTTCAAATAAAGAGGAAAACATTAAAAAATACTGTCATTGTTAAACTAATCTATTTTTCTTGAAAATTTTTGATATTATAATTTTTTTATTTCTATTTTTTATTTCCCACGTGCGCGTAGTTCAAAAGGTCAATATTTGATCCAACAAGGAGAGTGAGGCTTCAGTATCATTCTTCTTGCATTTTTTTGAGATAAACTGGTACTTTTTTACAGTGAAATTGAGGTCTCTGAACCAGTTCAGAGCTACAATTTTAAAACTCTAATAAAAATTTAGAGTTAATGAAAATGTTTTAACAACTTGAATTACACTGACTCGCGTGTCTATTTGAGACACAGACGATAATTAAGCTCCCATATCATCTCATCCTTAATAAATATGTAAGTAAACTAATAACATGTGATAAGCATTCAAGATGTAAGAAATTAATAGTCAATGTGATATTTTGAATGTACTTTGTGTGCCAATGAAGAATAAGTAAATATTAATTTAATATACTATCGGGCTGTTTGTTTCGCGTAAAAGGCCGTAATTCGTAAATGACTTACAACCCAGTTACAACTACGGCGTTTGTTTGGACCGTAATTCGTAAAAGACTTACGCAACTCAACTGTCACTCACTTGCAACCCAATTACCATTCACTTACAGTCCAGTTACAGTTAATTTTGTGGTCATGCAAATTTGTATTATTTTTTATATTAATATTAAATCTTTTTAATATTTAGCATTTTTAATATTTATTTGCAATATTAAAACTTTTTAAATCACCAAATAGTTAATTTTGTGGTCAAGTTTTTCACTTAACGACTTACACATTACAACAACCAAACACCGTAAAATACAATACACTTTCTCACTTATAACTTTATATTACCAATCAAACACCGTAAAACTTACATGCATGTAATTCATTTACAACTGTAAAAGACTTTACCAATTACGATTTACGAATTACGACCAATTACGACAACCAAACAGGCCCTATATTTCAACAGAAAATGGTGCTTGAACTCCTTTCTTTTTAATTAGTTTAGAAAGAAAGCACAATTACAAATTTATTTTTTACCTCAGTGTCAATTCATGTTGGCCACGTGATCCATTTCAAATTGGACTCTACTCTATAACTAACTCATATTTTTTCTTTTTCAATTTTATCATTTTTTTAGATCTGACCGATTAAATTCTTATTTTAACTTTTTTTCTTCCATTCTCCTCGTCATCTCCACGGATCTCGGCTGTAACAGCCCATTTTTATTAATTCCTAATTATTTTAAGCATCGGTTAAGTAGAAAATTTTTATATGATTCCTCCTTCTTAATTAAATAACAATAATAATAATAATGACCAAAGAATTAATATTTCATTTTTAGGAGTTATTTTCATTTTTATTATGGCATAAATTGGTATATATATATATATATATATATATATATATATATATATATATATATATAGAAAATATATATAAGTATCTTATGCCAAGATAATTATGATATTAGTAGTATATGGAGGTGTATCTTTAATATTACAAATTTTTGGTATATCTTAATGTATTCCCAAAAATTAGTTTATACCAAATTATTACTATGTATTGGTAGTTAGAAAATTTTTTATCATTTTTGAGTGAGTGGAGGTGTTAGGTGTGCATGGTGAGATGAGATGTAGGGCTAGGATGAGTTTGGTTTTAGATTTAGCCAAGTGGCAACATGGGAAGGTTTAGCTTGGTGATAATTTGGTTTTGTTAGGGGTCTTTTTGCAAAAGAAACACCCCTTACGTTCAGATCTGAGAACTCTCTTCCCTGTAAACAAAATTCTTCCCTCACCTGAACCCTAGATCCAATCTCTCTCTCTCTCTCTTAATCTCTCCACCCACTCACACTCAATCCCTCTCTCTTTCACCCCCAGCCGAAGCCAGGGGGCGGCACAGCCGCGCGCCGCCAACCAGGCCGCGCCACCGCGCGGGGGAGGCCGCGCGCAGCCGCGCCGGGGCGGCGCACGGCCGCGCGAGGGCGACGCCAGGCCGCAAGTGGCCTGGCCAAGGGGGGAGAATCTTTGTTTGGCCAAGATCCATTCCTTGGGTGATTTTGGAAGAAGCCCTAATTCTGAAATTGGGTTCCAAACCCCCAAAATCCTGAAATTAAATTGGGTTAAAGGTAAGGTTGTCACTCTACAAATTTCATCCTCCTTATGAATTATTTTTCTAACTAAAATTACCCTTGTTCTTCTTTTGCTAGGGTTTGAGTAGAGGAGGATTGATCAAATCATAAGTGGGAATCCATACATCTTAGTGAGTAAATTTACATACTCACTTTATATACTAAATTACGAATTTAATTTATGTATTTGTTGTATGAGACTAAGAGGGATTTTAGGGAAAGTAAAATAAATGGGTGTAGAGTAGAATGTAAATTTATTTTACATGGAATTGGTGCCACAATTAATTTTTTTATTAGAAGATAGTTGTATAAATTATTGTGTAATGTATTCATAACAAATTGAGTTAAATTAAGTAGTTTAAGTGAAGTAAGTGGTAATGGATGTTTGCTAGAATGGAAGTATGCTTTAGTGTTTATGTTCATGTTATGTATGTGTAATACTAAAGTCACCAATCATAATACTTAGGTACCTTCGCATGAATTACATGGTACGAATTACTATGGTAATCCCTATATAATAGCATAATTGAATAGATGAATGATACGTGAAAATGTTGATTTTGGGATCTTACCAAAACATGTTAATTGTGTAAAGTTATGCAATGATATAAACTGATATGCAATATATATGAATGTATTGATCGTAGAATTTATATGTTGTTATGATTGAATACCTATGATTGTCGATTCAGAGGTAGGAGGAGAAGACGGTGTAAAAGTATATTGATCATTGTAGGAAGGGGCCGGCGGGAGCCGGTAGGAGGAGAAGACGGTGTTGTGAAAGTAGTTTATGTTTATCACTGTAGGAAGGGGCCGGCGGGAGCCGGTGGGAGGAGAAGACGGTGAAGTGTTCTTGTACTTTTTTCGAATGTGGTGGTAATGAATTGTTGTTTGTAAATATGTTCATAAAAGATGTTTGTGTTATCATAACTTAGGAATTGTTATAGTTTAAATTATGTTGTGTTATCAAACGTGATAAAAGGAAAACTATTACTACGTCTTGTACCATCACATAAGTGTATAAAGTAGACCAAAGTATGTTAACATATGTTTCCAAAAAAAGGGTCTCCTTAAATTCCATAAAGTATGTTGTGGTATTATATCATGTTGTTAGCATTTATAAAGTGTTTATAAAATTTACTCGCTGAGCCGTCGAGCTCATTCCTTTCATTTTCTTCTCTTTCAGGTCTGGATAAAGGTAAGGCATAATGTAACACGGATTGGTCATGAGCAGGATGTCATATGTTTCATAAACACTTATTTTGTTCCCTATGTACATGTAATTATGTTTATGTTAGCATTACCTAGTTGAGAGTGCTATAATGCTACTATCATATGTAATTTTGTAATAGTTTTAACTAGAACTTGTGTACTTGGGAGGTTGGTGAAGTTAGGTATTGTGGTCATGTTAGTAGAATTATGGGGTTTATGGATGCCTTGATGGTTATGTAAGATGAATGCATGACATAAGTATATTTTGGAGATCTTCTTTATTTTTGTGATAAGTAGGTCATGTGACCGAAATGCTTTGTGGATATAAGTAGGCCTTGGAGCCGAAATTCATATTTCTGTATATGGAAAAAGTTAAAACTTTAAGATGAGATGCTGCGAAATTTCTCTAGATTTTGAAATTAACGAAAAGATTTGGGAATAAATACGTGTTATGGATCTAATTTTGCTTATTAGAACTGGGACCGTTACAGTTGGTATCAGAGCCAAGGCTTAGGTGTAAAGTTACATTGAGTAGATAGGATAAGTTAGGATTGATGTGGTATTGTGTGAAAAATTGTATGTAGGATTGTACGATCGAGATGGGTATTTTAAGGAGTAGTGGATTCTTACAAATATGATTAACTTAGAAGTGCGGGATATTTAACCGTTCTCTTGTATTCGAATTTGAGTACCCGCATACTCCGATTCGGATGTTTCATACTGAGGGTGCGGGCCCTTTGTATGGATCGCCAGTGGTATGGGACAATGGAATGAGAGGGTAGCTAAAATATCCGGCAAGTCAAAGTTAATTCAGAACGTAAGAACGCTTTAGAGTAGCAAGCTCCGAGAGATAGAAAATATAAGAAATTGCAGATCTGTTGACTTCCAATAGCCTAATTACCTTAAGGTAAAATTTCCTTATATCTATGGATAATGATGTTGAAGCAAGCTTAATGGGATAAAAGAATACAGATGTGGCAGTTGATGATAAAAGCCCCATTGGAGACCTACCAATGACTGAGACTTTTAATGTCGTCCTCAGTAATGAAGTAGAGTCCCAAGGAAGAATAGCTTTTGGAGGTATTTAGTAGAAAGCTAGCTGGGCCCACGACTTGGATCTTTATGATGATTATGAATACTGAAGATATGACGATGATATCATAATAGAAAGTGAAGATCCTAAGGAGGGAAGTTCCAGTGGTTCTAATATAAATCCTTGAATAAGGTGGAATGTTTAGTATTTTGAGAAAGGATGGCATGGTTCGCCTATTTTAGAGCTTTTTGGGTAGGAAGGTTTATGTGTCTGTAAAGAATTGGGTATGGACAATGAGTTTCTATGTAAACCTTTTATATGGTTTATATAAATATATATATCTTTTATATGTTTAGTATGAATGTAAGCATATCAATGTAAGTCTTGGTTCCAAGATGTCTTTGAAGTTATGAATGAAGTAATAATTGTTATATAAGACTTGTTTTGTACTGTGAATATTATTGATGATAAGGATTGATTATTCTTTTAGGGATAGATGGACTTAAATCTTCCGCCACCAGACACTGATCCGACAAGCTATGCCCCACCGCAAAATTCAGTTGGGAGTGTCCATCCCCCGACTAACCACGAGGATGAACACATCAGCAAATACCAGAAAATCCCTGATGTAATGTCAGGTTGGTTGGCACGATTGGCAACGAAAAGCAACCCACATCGAGCTTTAGAGCAATTTCAGAAGCTGAACCCGCCAGCATTTAAAGGAGAAGCTGACCCAATACAAGCAGAAGAATGGCTTCGTCGAATTGAGAAAATACTAACCGTTATGGAATGTAATGAGAATCAAGAGTGTCCTTTACCTCTTTCATGTTTCAAGGTGAGGCGGAACATTGGTGGGACATGGTTAAAGGTGGAGCTAATTCCTTAGGGGAGAGAGTTTCTTGGAACTTTTTGGTTAAGAAGTTCAACGAAAAGTATATACCGGGGGTAGCTAAAGATAAACTCGCACTAGAATTTCAGGAACTAAAGTAAGGACAAATGTCCGTCAACCAGTATGATGTCAAGTTTACACAATTGTCAAGGTATGCAGCAGGGTTGGTACGTGAAGAATCAGAAAGAACTAAAAGGTTCGTGAGGGGATTAAAACCTGAAATCAGAAGCAAATTAATTCCGTTTCAACTCCAAATCTATATTCAAGCGGTGGAGAAAGCATTGGAAGTTGAACAGGATATATTGGAATATCAGGAAGTCAAAGGCAAGGAGTTAACCCCTTCTAAACGCCCCCACTATCAGGAGACACCTGGCCCCGATATGTCAAACCACAGATTCAATAGAAGTGAAGGGTCCGCGGTAGCATCGGCTTCTAGATCAAATGGAAGTACATGGCATCGAGTGGGATTCCCTCGAAGACCTCAGGCAATACTTTCTCACCGTCCCGATGTTGCAGGAAACTCGTGGTGCCCCATATGCCATTTGAATCATGCGGGCAGTTGTGTTCTGGACAAACAATGTTTCTCTTGCGGTCAAATGGGTCACATAAGGAAGGAATGTCCGATCTTACAAGGACACCCAAGTATGGGATTTGGGACGGAAAAGAGAACTAGGGGCACTGTCCCATTTTCGGGATCAACAGGAACTTTCAGGCGACCATTCAACACACCCCGACCGGCGGAAACTCAGTCATCAGTGCAACAGCCTAGAGCTCGGCGGGAGAGGAATGCTTAACTCAGCAGGAGTCCCGAACATCATATGTTGTGGTGAAAGGTACAATCAATTTATTGGAACATATTGCCCGAGTATTATTTAACCCTGGCGTCACATACTCTTTTATTTTTCTCAACTTTGCATCCAAACTAGACATGAAACCTAAATCATTGAAATTCTACTTGTGATATCAACTCCTATAGGAACGGATATGGTTACTAATATGTACTATAAGGAGAGTGAGATCATGATAAAAAAAAAAACATGGGTGAACCTCATAAATTAGGAAAGATGGAGTACGATGTTATTGTAAGAATAGATTGATTGTTAACCCGCCGTGCCAATATAGGCTGCCACCAAAGGGTGCATAGCTATGGGGAACGAGTACCTCAATTTTGTCTCAAAGAAGTTACCACGCTTACCTCTGGAAAAAAAGATCGAATTTCTCGTAATATCATTTGGACAAACCATCACCCCTGCAACATTTATGGACTTGATGAATAAGAATATTACAACCATATCCCGATCAATTTGTGATCATATTCATTGTTGATGTAATAATTATCCCAAGAGTAGCGAGGAGCATAAAGAACATTTGAGAAATAATTCAGATACATGAAGTACTTGAGACATTTGTATTAGGCAGGGATCCTCGCCTTCTATCAAAAGTCTGGATGAGCTTTTCTAAGGCTTTGGGGACTAGATTACATCCTAGTACTGTGACACACTCACTGACTGATGGCCAATCAGAGACGACTATTCAGATATTAGCAAGATAAGTTGAAGCATGCATGTTAGATGTTGATAACTGGAGGAAGTATTTACCACTAATGATGTTTGCGTGTAACAACAGCTACCTATTGATCTTGGGATGCAACCATTGAAGCTCAGTATGGTCGACAAGTGTAAGTTCCCCATTATTGAGAAGGGATTGGAGAACGGGAATTTTCGGGACTTGTTTGAGTGCAATATAATAGAATTTGTAGAGGCTACCTGGAAACCAGAGGAGGATATGCGAATTATCTACCCACAACTTTTCCAAGGTACGTCGAGCTTCGGGGTCGAAGCTTCCCTAAGGGGGGTAGAATGTAACAGCCCATTTTTATTAATTCCTAATTATTTTAAGCATCGGTTAAGTAGAAATTTTTATATGATTCCTCCTTCTTAATTAAATAACAATAATAATAATAATGACCAAAGAATTAATATTTCATTTTTAGGAGTTATTTTCATTTTTATTATGGCATAAATTGGTATATATATATATATATAGAAAATAAATATAAGTCTCTATGCCAAGATAATTATGATATTAGTAGTATATGGAGGTGTATCTTTAATATTACAAATTTTTGGTATATCTTAATGTATTCCCAAAAATTAGTTTATACCAAATTATTACTATGTATTGGTAATTAGAAAATTTTTTATCATTTTTGAGTGAGTGGAGGTGTTAGGTGTGCATGGTGAGATGAGATGTAGGGCTAGGATGAGTTTGGTTTTAGATTTAGCCAAGTGGCAACATGGGAAGGTTTAGCTTGGTGATAATTTGGTTTTGTTAGGGGTCTTTTTGCAAAAGAAACACCCCTTACGTTCAGATCTGAGAACTCTCTTCCTGTAAACAAAATTCTTCCCTCACCTGAACCCTAGATCCAATCTCTCTCTCTCTTAATCTCTCCACCCACTCACACTCAATCCCTCTCTCTTTCACCCCCCAGCCGAAGCCAGGGGCGGCACAGCCGCGCGCCGCCAACCAGGCCGCGCCACCGCGCGGGGGAGGCCGCGCGCAGCCGCGCCGGGGCGGCGCACGGCCGCGCGAGGGCGGCGCCAGGCCGCAAGTGGCCTGGCCAAGGGGGAATCTTTGTTTGGCCAAGATCCATTCCTTGGGTGATTTTGGAAGAAGCCCTAATTCTGAAATTGGGTTCCAAACCCCCAAAATCCTGAAATTAAATTGGGTTAAAGGTAAGGTTGTCACTCTACAAATTTCATCCTCCTTATGAATTATTTTTCTAACTAAAATTACCCTTATTCTTCTTTTGCTAGGGTTTGAGTAGAGGAGGATTGATCAAATCATAAGTGGGAATCCATACATCTTAGTGAGTAAATTTACATACTCACTTTATATACTAAATTCACGAATTTAATTTATGTATTTGTTGTATGAGACTAAGAGGGATTTTAGGGAAAGTAAAATAAATGGGTGTAGAGTAGAATGTAAATTTATTTTACATGGAATTGGTGCCACAATTAATTTTTTATTAGAAGATAGTTGTATAAATTATTGTGTAATGTATTCGTAACAAATTGAGTTAAATTAAGTAGTTTAAGTGAAGTAAGTGGTAATGGATGTTTGCTAGAATGGAAGTATGCTTTAGTGTTTATATTCATGTTATGTATGTGTAATACTAAAGTCACCAATCATAATACTTAGGTACCTTCGCATGAATTACATGGTATGAATTACTATGGTAATCCCTATATAATAGCATAATTGAATAGATGAATGATACGTGAAAATGTTGATTTGGGATCTTACCAAAACATGTTAATTGTGTAAAGTTATGCAATGATATAAACTGATATGCAATATATATGAATGTATTGATCGTAGAATTTATATGTTGTTATGATTGAATACCTATGATTGTCGATTCAGAGGTAGGAGGAGAAGACGGTGTAAAAGTATATTGATCATTGTAGGAAGGGGCCGGCGGGAGCCGGTAGGAGGAGAAGACGGTGTTGTGAAAGTAGTTTATGTTTATCACTGTAGGAAGGGCCGGCGGGAGCCGGTGGGAGGAGAAGACGGTGAAGTGTTCTTGTACTTTTTTCGAATGTGGTGGTAATGAATTGTTGTTTGTAAATATGTTCATAAAAGATGTTTGTGTTATCATAACTTAGGAATTGTTATAGTTTAAATTATGTTGTGTTATCAAACGTGATAAAAGGAAAACTATTACTACGTCTTGTACCATCACATAAGTGTATAAAGTAGACCAAAGTATGTTAACATATGTTTCCAAAAAAAGGTCTCCTTAAATTCCATAAAGTATGTTGTAGTATTATATCATGTTGTTAGCATTTATAAAGTGTTTATAAAATTTACTCGCTGAGCCGTCGAGCTCATTCCTTTCATTTTCTTCTCTTTCAGGTCTTTACAAAGGTAAGGGCATAATGTAACACGGATTGGTCATGAGCAGGATGTCATATGTTTCATAAACACTTATTTTGTTCCCTATGTACATGTAATTATGTTTATGTTAGCATTACCTAGTTGAGAGTGTTATAATGCTACTATCATATGTAATTTTTGTAATAGTTTTAAGTAGAACTTGTGTACTTGGGAGGTTGGTGAAGTTAGGTATTGTGGTCATGTTAGTAGAATTATGGGGGTTATGGATGCCTTGATGGTTATGCAAGATGAATGCATGGCATAAGTATATTTTGGAGATCTTCTTTATTTTTGTGATAAGTAGGTCATGTGACCGAAATGCTTTGTGGATATAAGTAGGCCTTGGAGCCGAAATTCATATTTCTGTATATGGAAAAAGTTAAAACTTTAAGATGAGATGCTGCCGAAATTTTCTAGATTTTGGAATTAACGAAAAGATTTGGGAATGAATACGTGTTATGGATCTAATTTTGCTTATTAGAACTGGGACCGTTACATCGGCCTATTTTCATTATCAATCATCTCGTGATGGATTTGGCCATTTTCGTGTTCGTTTTCATGATGAATTTTGAGATCTAGGATTTGAGTTTTTGATTTAGTTTCTGCTTGATGATAGTGATGCTGAAATGATCACAATCTTTTTATGTGAGTAATGCGACTCAATGACTGCGGCTCATGTCCTGATTTCAATTTTAGAGAGCTAGGATTTTAGATTAGAGTTACACAGTGAAAGAAGAGATTGTTGCAGTCCTCATAAGCGTTCTAAAAAATAAACTGAACATGAAAATGAGATTTTTTTTTATTTTTTTATATGAGAACTTCAGCTCAAGATCACAATCTTTTATATGAGGACTACAACTCACGGTCCTGATGCTGCGGTTACAATCGAAATTCTCACAAAGTCGTAGTTCTCATAAAGTTTATGTTACAATTCTCATAAAATTCTTACAAAGTCGCAATTCAGAAGTTGCAGTTGCGGAGCACTTTCAGTTGCGGAGCACTTTCAGTTGCGGTCGTCGTCACGGTTAAAAGTTAAAATAAGATATTTTTAAGCTTTTGTATTTTTGTGATTAATCACTAGTCAAGCACTTATCGGCAATCTAGCGCCCGCAAAAAAATGAGGCACATGCAAAGAAAATATTGTAATTGAGATTTTTTTCTAATTAAATTTTACTATAGATGATTACGCTCAAAATCGTCATATTTCAATTATTGTTTAGAAAAACGTTATTCTAAATTTTCACTTCTTTTTGTTTTTGTAGTTTAATTTTTAAAAGTTACATTACTAACACCACCAGTAGATAACTTGTGTAGAATTTAAAATCAATGTTCATTGCGAGATGAGAGAATTTAACTCGTTACTTTCGAGATTCAACTAACATTATTGTTTGGTTATAAAACTCGAAACTAAAAGTTTTATCTGATATCATCCACTATAATCGACCTACACAAATTTATCTCAATATAAATATAACATTTAAAGCAACATGTACGGTTGAAATTTCTACAGCCTGAATGCAAGTCAACAGTCCCTCCTTTTGGTTTCCCCTCACAATCCAATTAATACACCAAAATAAAAAACCATCAAATACCTATTCATTTTGAATTCTCCTTCACTATCTGATGAAGAACCACAAGTAAGGGTGCAAACGGATGTGGATTATCCGCAGATTCCGCATCCGCGCACCACTTGCGAATTCGGATAGGAAAAATCTGCATCCGCACGGATTTGGATGGGGATAATACGGATGCCCGTAGCGATTTAATATACGGATACGAATATCTACATGTTTAGTAATATATGTTATATATAGTGTATATTATAACTTATAACTAAGTAATATAACTTGGATGGGGATTATACTGTTTATTCATTTAGTTTTTTCACATATTCAATTCGTATCAACGTCTAATTCTAATTCACTAATATTTGATTCATATTTAAAATTTGACTTAATTGAATAAAATATTATTATTTTCACATTCGATAATATCTATATCTGTATCAATATAAGAACAATGAAAACAGATAAGAATACAGTAACGTGGACAGCTATTTGCTGGGGCCCTACTGCAGGAGACAAACCAACCTGTAAATTAATTGGAAACAGCGTGTTTTTGGCACCAACAGAACAAAAAATTCTATTTCTCAAATGAAAAAAAAGAGAACGCATGTGAGTGACAAGGCCAAGCTAATCACTCTCCATGTTGATTTGTTGTCCTTGAGCTCTTTTCTGTGAGGTGGTCCATTTGCTGCATGCTTGTTCCCGCGGGCTCCATGACAAGGATTGGGGGTGATTTTGATGGAATTTTGTGTTGATATTATAAAGCATATTAATTTTGGGAGAATTTGGTGTTGTGCTTGATCGAGTGGTTTAATTTTTGTTATATGCAATTATTCCAACAAGCTGACAATTAACGTATATAGCTCATTGTTATTTTACTGGTCTGTTACTGTATTTCATGTTGGATGTGTTTTGAATTTAGAAGAAAAACTTGAGTTTTCCTCTTATGTGGCTTTGGTTTTACTCCCATAATGGTTAGAAAATTAGAGATTGAGTAGTATATATACTAACTCCTCTCATGTTTATTGTTATGAATAGTTGGGCCATGCTGCAGAGAGAGAGGAGATAGAGGAGATAGAAGAAGATAGCACAGAGATCGGGAAGACAAAGGGAGCGAACGGCGCATTGAAACAGGCCAGGGATAGCGCCCGGTCGACCGGTGTGCACGACATGCACAGGCGTGGCTAAAGAGCGGTCAACCGCCCGGTCAACCGACTGTATGAAGGCTGCTCTCTGTTGGTGCCGGTCGACCTCTCTCTTGCCCAGAGGACGTAGGCAAATTACCGAACCTCGTTAAATATTGTGTTGATTGCTTTCTCTATTGTTTCTTTGTTCTTGTCGTGTTGGTAACATCTCCGGCGACATCTGTCTGTTTGGTTGTTGGATTCCTCAGAGAGGTTGTTGCCAAGGGCGTGCGCAACAAGTGGTATCAGAGCATCCCAGGTTCATCGTGGGATTGTGCGTTGATTCTAAAGGCATCAGTTGCTGTTAGGCGGAGATCGTGTGTCGATCTCGGATCAACGTCGGGACTGTTTGTGGAATCGTGTGTCAATCTCAAAATAACATGTAGTTTGCTTGAGGAATCAATTTGGAGGAGTAAATTACTTCGGAAACTTTTCGAGGGTTTCGCGTAGAGGTAAAGATCCTATCTTTATCTAGTTTGTTTTATCTAACTCCGTTTGTTTCCACATTGCTTTGAGGAATCAGTAGAGAAGATGGCTGGAGATAGTACATCATCTGAAAAATCCGTAAATCCACATCCATTGAGGATTGATATGGTGAAGTTCGATGGCAAGAACAACTTTGGTATGTAGAGGTGTGAGGTGATGGATGCATTGACGGCACAAACCTCGAAGACATTTACGGTTGGAGAAGAAGCACGCATCAACAACTGAAGAAGATTAGGACAAGATGAACCATACGGCGTGTGGTTTGATCAGGTCTTATTTAATACAAGACATCAAGTATCATGTGTTGCATGAAATATCTGCGAGGCAGTTATGGGAGATCCTGGAGAAGAAGTATCTGACGAAAAGCGTCGAATCACGGTTGCAGTTGAAGAGTAAGCTTTATCGTTTCCAGATGCAGAGAGGATGCTCTATCAATGAACACATGAATAGCTATACAAAGTTTCTTACAGACCTAGTTAATGTGGATGTGGAGATCGATGAAGAGGATAAGGTGGTAATTCTATTAAATTCTCTTCCTCAAGAATAATATGAGATATTTACTCTTACATTGATCAATGGAAGAAAATCCCTTGACTACAATGAGGTGTTTGCTGCTCTTGTGAGTAATGAAGTAAGGAGACATGACAGACTGTCTTCTTCGGGGAGCACAACAGCAGAGGCATTGGCGGTAAGAGGCAGAAGTTCCAATAGGAAGGGAAGAGGTGATCAGGGAAGATCGAAGTCCAGATCAGGCTTTAGAGATCTGAAGAGGAATCAATGCGCCTTGTGCAAGGAGTTAGGGCACTAGAAGGTTGATTGTTCGAAGGCCAAAGATAAGAAGGAGCCGATGACCGAAGCAAATTTCGCAAAGGTGGTCAGTGCTCAAGCCAGTACTTCATAGGCTGATGGATCGGATTCAGACTCATTGATATTCTCTCTCTCTCTCTCTGTTACTACTCCTACTGTTAGTTACTCAGATAATGCTGAGTGGATCTTAGATACCGGAGCAACCTATCATGTGTGCCCGAACAGGAACTGGTTTCTAACTTTGAGAAGTTAGATGGATGTTTCACGATCATGGGTGATGATCATCCGTGTAATGTGAAGGGATGGGTACAGTCCGTATCAAGATGTTGATGGGATAGTACGAGAACTGAAGGAGGTGAGATATGTACCTCAACTCAAAAGGAATCTTATCTCTGTTGGCGCTTTGGAAGCGTTAGGCCTTGTGGTATCTATACGAGATGGTATTCTCATGATGACCAAGGGCTCAATGGTGGTGATGAAGGGCGTCCGCCAGAACAATCTCTACTACTTGAAGGGTAGTACAGTTACAGGTCAGGTGGAGACTTCCATTTCTTCAGATGATGATTGCACACAGGTCTGGCGATGAAGGTCGTGAAATCACCTAGGGGGTGAATAGGTGATAGTGCTAATCTAGAAACTAAATGCTGAAGCTAAAACTAATTTGCAACACACTGAATACAACCAACGAGTGTAGCCGAATTCCCCGTGAAGGGCTCTAGACTAACTCCTCTTGATTCCCCTAGATAAGGGTTGAGGTGCTATATGAAACTCTCGTGGTTAAGTATAAGTGAGGCACACACAAACAAACCAAGCATGTAATATGAATAGGCAATGTGAATATATGCAAGGCACAAATGCAAGCAAATAAGATATGGCAATATGAATGATGCAATGTACAAATGTAAAGAGAGAGAGTTAGAGAGACAATGGATCAAACGCAAACACAAGGATATGTTCCGAGGTTCGAGCCCCTACCTCTACGTCCCCGCCTTCACCACCGTGAAGGATTTCCAATCTACTATCTCGTCCACCTAGGACTCCCACCGAGGGAACCTCCACCGAGGAGGATTTGTACAACACCGGGTGTATTTAACTCCTCTCTCAATACAACCACAAATCACCTCTAACGAAGAGGGATACAAACACCAACTCCACCTCTCACTAGAGGGAGTAAACAAACAACCTCAACCTCTACTAAAGAGGGAGCAACCAACAAATGAGGGTTTTTACAACAAGTGGTATATCTCAACCACAAACCTTTTCTCTTTTTCCACAAAACAAGATCCTAATAGAATAGGATAGATGATAAGCTCAAGTGTGGAAAACAAGTGTTTTGGAAATCAAATAACAAAGAAAAACTACTTGGGAAATCTCTTGTAAATGATAGAAATGAAAATCCAAATCAATATCCCAAAAACCTAATTTTCTTTGATTTTTCAAAACCCTAAACACAAATCAAATTGGAAGTTTAAATCCCAAAAACACTTTTGAAAACTTGAAAATAAACTCTGGAGAAACACTATTTTTTCTTTCCTAAAAGTCTTATCAAACTCCCCAAGAAATGGGGTATAAATACCCTCCTCCAAAAACTAGCCGTTTGGCTGATTCTGTCAGCCAGACAGCTGGCGGTCGACCGCCAACGGTCGATTTTTCGACCGTTGGAGGAAGCCGGTCGACCGCCCAAAAACAGAGAGCAGAACTCTCTTGTCCGGTCGACCGGCACAATGCCAGGCCCAGACGTGCACAGGCTGTGCACGTCGGTCGACTTCCCGGTCGACCGCTTCCTGGGTCGGTTGACCGTGCGGTCGACCGACAGAGCCTGTCAGGCACTGTTCTAGGTCAGAAACTGGGTTTAAAATATTTCTAAAAATTTCATAAAAACTTCTAAAAATCCCCAAAAATAGTTTTATCATTTTACATTGATATATAAACTTGTGTTAAAAATTTCAACACAAATTTCAAACATTTTGGACTATTTTTGTGTCTAATAAATTTTACCAAAAATCAAAACTGTATTTTACCAAACATGGATTTTTCAATACATGAATAGGAAAGTCAAAATAAGTTTTGTCTAGGAAGTTAAGCATGCATGTATAGAATGAATCTACTATACATAAATCAATTAAACTTGTTTTGATCTACTATCTATGAAAACAAATATCGGTTAAGCCAAAATCGAAAAACCAATATCCAAACATAAAACGTGTGTGTATTGTGCACTTGAGCATATCAACTATCTAATCTTTACAAATGGATCTAAACATACTAAACTATGGATACCTAAGTCTTCTTGACGATCTTCAATCTTCAAGTCGACTCGATCCAAACCGTGATCCACGAGCGAGTGCAATGAATGATCTTGATGCTCGGGCTCTGGAATCACCACGTGAAAGCTTCCAAACTCCTTATTGAAGCTAATCACCAACTAATATCTTGATAAGTGATCTGAAACTAAAATCACAAGATTATTAGTAAACATAACTACATGAGTTAATCATCATCAAAACTAGAGTGGAAGGCCTCTGGGCCAACAATCTCCCCCTTTTTGATGATGACAAAATTCATGGAGTTATATATGCATGAATTAAAGTTAAGCTTCAAAGAAGCTCCCCCTTAACTCATGCATAGGAATAAACAATAAGAATATGCAATGTAAGCTCATAAACATGTATGCATAGACATGCATAAAATAAGGTACCAAATACAAAACATGCTCTTGATACCAAACATATGAAATGCATAGACATAAAACGTGCTCTTGATACCAATAAAAACATGCTCTTAAATAATGCTCTTGATACCAATTAAACAATTAAACGACAAACTAATAAATAAAACAAAACATGCATATAAAACATACAAATAAACTCAAATACTTCTCCTCATTTTTGTCAATTATCAACAAAGGGGTTAAAGTAAAAATAAAACATTCTTCTCGCCCTTTTTGTTCGAAACAAAGAATTAACAAAAGGGGTCAAACAAACAAATCAATATAAATTTTCATGGATACCAATTGAAAGAAATAGATCAATAGATACCAATGAAAATAAACAAAAACTTGATACCAATTGAGTAAACAAATAAGCATCTTGATACCAATTTTGAGAAAACAAATACAATCTTGATACCAATTTAAAGTATTATTCTTTTTAAACAGATGATACCAAATTGAAATTATTATTTTCTATCATAAAGTAAGGGAGTGGAATACAAAACCAATGGTAAACCAAATACCAATTGAAAGATAAAATACTAGTTTTCTCCCCCTTTATGAAATACCAATTAAAACAATGCTTAAGCTTGTTTAAGATACCAATTGAAAACTAATCAATTGAAACATGATGGTCATTAAAACTCAAGCTTAGCATAAACAAAAATATGTATGAAAAATTAGATACCAATCGAAATTGATACTATATGAAATGAAAGCATACATACATACAAATATATAAGTATACAAAAATGTCAATATTGATACCAACTGAAAGAATCCAATAATACCAACTGAAACAACAATAATATCAAGAGTATATCTCATATATCCTACCACTCAATTCATGTTCAAGTTTAAAATGATTTTCACTATAAAGCATACATGAGCATGGTCTCCCATCCAACCGCCCGTGGAAGGTAGGGGTTTTCAAAAATAGATTTGAAAATATTGTACATTTGAAAACTCTACCATAACGAAGAATACCGTAACTAGTTAAATGGAAAAACTTGTAAACTAGTACGAAATCCTTCAAGTAAGGAATAAAACAAAATTATATTTCATGAAATACATGTAAATCACATGGCACTAAATACTCGAAGTCCATAAAGCCCATACATACTCATGAAAAACATAATCATGAGAAACATTTAAATGAAGTGAGTATACAAGTGTTATGTGACACAAATAATCATGAAAATAGACATTCAAGCTCAATATTCCTTAAAACACGAAAATCATAAAAATTTATTTAATCTTCAAGGCATATGTATGTCTTATACAAACTAAAGTATACATACATATCCAAACACAACGAGTCCACAATGATATATGCATGAAGGTACGTGGCTCAAAGAATGTATATGTATAAACAATAGTTTGGACAAGATAGACATATACATGAAGTTTAAACATAGAAACATGAAAAAAAACATGGATAAAATAGGAATGCAAGTTAAATGCATGAATCATCAAAACTAGACTATACTAGCACATCTAATGGGTACAAATAATCGTTCAAGCTCAAACATATAATGATTTATTTGTGGCCCACTATATGTACAAGTATAAATCCTAGTCTTAATGAAAACTAACATTTAAACATATATTCAAAACATGAAGCATAAAACACAACAAAAATCATAAACACACATATGATCATTATGTATATACATGTGCATTAGATCTAGGACATACATATTAGTTAAAAACAAAGTGAGAACACATAGATATAGGTCCATATTAAACATGGGTGTCTCAAATAACTAAACATGTATATCACTAATGTAATAAATATGGCATAAGCATAATGAACAATAAAACATGACATGCTATGAATCAAAGACATGAAAAGCATGCAAACATAAACGGGAGTTAGAGATCGATACCAAAACCGAAGAAGGCACCTCTCTATTTCTCCAAACCAAGGTGGTCCTCCCACCAAACTTTCCTTGAAAGTGATGCATCCAAATAGTCCACATGAAGCTCGGAACGCATCCACTCCAAGGCACCATCGCTCTCACGTCATGCGAGAGCGCACACCTACATCATAAACAATAGGGGTGGTCTTTGGTACCCATATCCTTTTGGGTCCATAGGGGTTAGAACCTTTCCTAACCCAACAAAATTAGTTGCTAAATTAGAAACATGTATTCTATCATAACAAAATTTAGCAAGGTGGCTCTTACGTCCACAATGTGTACAAGTATACACATGAGCATACATAGTGTTATGGTTGTGTCCGTGAGGAGCATGTGTATGCCGTGGATGGTGTGCATGCCTAGATGGAACTTGTTTCTTTCGAAACAAGGATTCCAAACGTGTATGACTAGAAACACAATGGTTCAAAGTGGAGCCTAAACAATCAACACTCTTCTTTAACAAATTTATATCTTTTTCAATTATAGAAGAAGTGGAGCAAGCAATAGGTGATTTAGATGAATCTATCCTAGCATAGCAAACATGTGCATCAATATTATTTTGTAAAACAATATTTTTTTTAAACAAGCATCTAAATCATTTGAAATAGAAATTATTTTGTTTTCAAAGAAACATTCTCTTTTACAACAAAATCAACTTTGAAGACAATTTTTCATTTTTCTTCAAAATTATTTCACAGACATTTTTATTTTTCAAAACTTTGTTATCATTAATAGCAAGTTCAAGTTTAGATCTCAATGAATTCCTATCATTAGAAATCTCCACTTTCTCTTGCAAAACCAAGTCAAGTTTAGAAGACAAATTTTCATTTTCTTTATTTAAGGCAAAGGTCTTCTTTTTCAAAATGTTATATTTTTCAATCAATTTTTCATACACAATTGAAAGTTCTTCATTCAAAGCATTTGGATCAACATAATCATCACATGAAGAACTAGCATCATTAGCATCTAATTGAGATTCTGATTGTACCTCAAAGGAGTCAATCCCTTGGACCATGTAGCATTGAGACTCGGATTCTCCACTAGATTCTTCCTCTTGTTGGATTGGCAATTGAAGCTTGGAGGTGGCGGTGGTTGTCAACTTGTTCCACACTACAAAAGCAGAATCAAGGTTAGAAACAAGCATAAGATAATTTTTAGAAAGCGTGCTTCTAATAGCCTCAAGGGCTTATGCATTGGCCCCTATATGATTGCTATTACCAAGATAGCATTTCTTGGTAGCGGCAAGGAAAACATGCAAACCTAGGGTCTTCAAATACATGGACATCCTATATTTTCATGTGTCAATGTTGGAGACATCGAACATGGGAGGTGAAAAGCAATCCATGAGTGTGTGCAAACAAATGTATGTGCAAATGCAAATGTAGATTAGCAAACAGGATCTCACTCCTAGGTTGTTAAACCTAAGTATCAGGAGCGCAGGCTCTGATACCAATTGAAATCACCTAGAGGGGGTGAATAGATGATAGTGCTAATCTAGAAACTAAATGAGGAAGCTAAAACTAATTTACAACACACTTAATACAACCAACGAGTGTAGCTGAATTCCCCGTGAAGGGCTCTGGACTAACTCCTCTTGATTCCCCTAGATAAGGGTTGAGGTACTATATGAAGCTCTCGTGGTTAAGTATAAGTGAGGCACACACAAACAAACCAAGCATGTAATATAAATAGGCAATGTGAATATATGCAAGGCACAAATGCAAGCAAATAAGATATGGCAATATGAATGATGCAATGCACAAATGTAAAGAGAGAGTTAGAGAGACAATGGATCAAACGCAAACACAAGGATATGTTCCGAGGTTCGAGCCCCTACCTCTACGTCCCCGCCTTCACCACCGTGAAGGATTTCCAATCCACTATCTCGTCCACCTAGGACTCCCACCGAGAGAACCTCCACCGAGGAGGATTTGTACAACACCGGGAGTACCAAACTCCTCTCTCAATACAACCACGAATCACCTCTAACGAAGAGGGATACAAATACCAACTCTACCTCTCACTAGAGGGAGTAAACAAACAACCTCAACCTCTACTAAAGAGGGAGCAACCACAAATGAGGGTTTTTACAACAAATGGTATATCTCAACCACAAACCTTTTCTCTTTTTTCACAAAACAAGATCCTAATAGAATAGGATAGATGATAAGCTCAAGTGTGGAAAACAAGTGTTTTGGAAATCAAATAACAAAGAAAAACTACTTGGGAAATCTCTTGTAAATGATAGAAATGAAAATCCAAATCAATATCCCAAAAACCTAGTTTTCTTTGATTTTCCAAAACCCTAAACACAAATCAAATTGAAAGTTTAAATCCCAAAAACACTTTTGAAAACTTGGAAATAAACTCTGGAGAAACACTATTTTTTCTTTCCTAAAAGTCTTATCAAACTCCCCAAGAAATGGGGAATAAATACCCTCCTCCAAAAACTAGCCGTTTGGCTGATTCTGTCAGCCAGACAGCTGGCGGTCGACCGCCAACGGTCAATTTTTCGACCGTTGGAGGAAGCCGGTCGACCGCCCAAAAACAGAGAGCAGAGCTCTCTTGTCCGGTCGACCGGCCGGTCGACCGGCACAATGCCAGGCCCAGACGTGCACAGGCTGTGCACGTCGGTCGACCTCCCAGTCGACCGGCTCCTGGGTCGGTTGACCGTGCGGTCGACCGACAGAGCCTGCACAATGAATGCTTTGAATCCTTCCAGTACTTTACCCTTGCCTTCAGCTGATATTTATCTCTGCCTTGCCCTGAAAACATGAAGCTATGGGAGGATGAGCTTGACGGCTCAGTGAGTAGAGTTAATCTCATTCTTAATTGTAGCATGGTGCTAACAGTGTGTAGTATACATGTGATTAGTCTACGATTATGCATTATTATATCGCATTCTTTCACCATTTATGAATAAATTGTCGTCTAAATCGTGTTTTGGTCTTAATTGCAGGTAGATCCAAAGTCCAAGGGCAAAAATGGAATAAGAGCCTAATCCAATTTATGGTAATTAATCCCGCATTACTTGGAGGCCAAGCCAAGGATTATCTAGAAGATTCATTGAACCTAACCTCTTGCACATGTCAGACGAATATTCGGGCAAAATTACCAGAAACAGCATATACCCTGCACATTCTCGAAGCCAGAGGGAGCGACTGACAAAATCCCGGGGCCCCTCTCCCTACTATTGCCGCAGAAACGCGACAATAGCCGCGTTTTCGCAGCAAAGCAGTGGAGCCACGCGTCGATTTTCGACGCGTGGCCCCGTCTCGTCTTCTGGAGCCTTCTTCTGCTTATAAATAGACCTGCCTCTGGCCAAAACGCAAGCAGTTTTCATTTTTAGGAGTAGGTGCAGATTTTAGGAGTAGTGTAGGTGAGTGTTCTTCATTTCTTGTATTCTCATTTCTTTTTAGATCACTGTAGTAGGGTTGAGTGATTTCTAGAGAGAGAAAGCAAGGGATTGATGTAATAGAGAGTGACACTCTATGTAAAGATGCCTCCTTTCTCTTCCAATGTAATCTCCTTCACCTTCTACATGATTTCTTGCTAGTTTTTCTTCTCATGACAATCAACTACTAACCACTAACCATCTAACCACTTACTTGATAATCCACATGAATCGGGTTGCCTCTACAAGGCCTTGTTCTTGCAAGAGCCATTGATGGCCAAAGATGATGGGTTCTAACATCTAACTTGCTAACTTGCTAACCAAGCTAACTCTCTTTTATTTCATGCTCTTTTATTTCATGCTAGTAGTGTAATGAGTGATGCTTGTATTAGCTTGTTCTTGATGTAATGTTTTGATTGTGATGAACCATCCATGAGCCATGCTTTGTATCGTCTCTTGGAGCCAAGGATTGTGATGGCCGAGGATCAAAATGTGAGGCAACTATCTCGAAGAGGTCAGCATGGTTAGTGGAGTATTTAGTAGTTAGTAACCATGAGTTTTCTTTTACTTTGTTTTAGAAATCATTTTCAAGCTCCTTTTCTTATTTTCCCATCGATGTTTTCACCGCCTTCTTAGTCTACCTTTGTTCCATCTTCTTCTATTCATTTTCCAAACTACTTCTCTTTGTTTTTACATCGCCGTTTTCATCGCCTTCTTCACCTACCACATTCTGGATTTCATTTTCCTTTTCTTTTCACTTTCTTTTCCTAATTCTTTCAACAAAGAAGAAGTGTTAACAACTGACGTGATAGAGACTGTTAATGCTTCTATCGCCTCCCTTTCTTGTGGATTCGACCCGTTAAGCCAATGCTATAACGGAAGTATCGAGAGTATATTAGCACATTCGAGCTTTTCATCGATTTTACATAAAACACACTTTTGAGTGCTAATTTCCCCGTCGATCAACATGATACATGAAAATATGATGTATGTGGTACATGATAAATGTGATAAATGAATGTTTCTATTTGATTGTTTATTTACTTCCAGCTATTGTTCAATTGATACTGATAGGTATACATATAACCAGTGTCACACACACACACACACATATCACATATAGCTATTCATTCTCAATCATTTGTAAAGATGCAAATATATGTATATCATAGCACCGTCTTCGCACTCCGCGCATGCAATACGGGTCCCTTCCTTCCCATATATGATATATACCCCATCTTTCCTCTCCTCCAGTTTCATACCGGTCCCTTTCTTCAGATATATTTATATAGCACCGTCTTCGCACTCCGCCTGTGCAATACGGGTCCCTTCCTCCATAACACTATATATATATATATATATATATATACATATATATATATATATATACATATATATATATATATATACATATATATATATATTATACATATATATATATATATATACATATATATATATATAATACACATAATATCAGTACATCTAATTCCATAAGATTCATATATTATGCACATCATTTCATTTATGAAATAATAATACTCCCAATTAGAGTCTACCTGTTAGATTGTATTTTATAGAAATATTCACACAAATTGCTTAATCAATACATGTCACCCATAGATATCATGCACATATATCAAGTAACATACACCCATTAAATTTATCTCAATCTTAATGACTCACAATATTAGCACATCCAATTTCATAAGATTCGTACATCATGCACATCATTTCATATATAAAAGCAATAATACTCTCAATTAGTGTTTATCTGTTAGCTTGTATTCTTATAGGAATATTTACACAAATTTCTTAACCAAAACATGTCACCGATGTATATCATGTACATAAATCAAGTAACATATACCTATCACATTCATATCAATCATAATGACTCCTATTCAGTAATATACATGTCAATGCCCTTGTACACCATATTCTAAAATTCTATATTAAATAAGTTATTATTCATCAGAAATCATATTTTGCAATTATTGTATAACGTAATCCAATTTATTAAAAACCCCACTCACCTTCAGGTTGAGCGTTCTATAAGGGATTTGTACCAAGCACCGCCTCATGTTTCTTTCTCGAATAACCACATCAGACACCAGTATGACAATCTCCATATTTTGATATTTTTAGTATTAGTAGCAATTAACATCACATATACAAAATTTAAATAATTTCAAGTAGATTACAACTATAATGTCTCTCGTAGAAGAGGAATATTTCACAATTACTTACTACTAGCCTTTTACCCATTTAAGAATATATCAATTATTATTTTTATTCTTTCTATCACACGGTTTCTAGCACAATGAAATATTTCTAATTAACACCCTTCATGGAGGTCATTACCCAACCCTAAATCTTACTAGTAAAGTAATATCACATAGTTATAGTCTATTAGGATATTCTCGTTTACAAACATTCTTCTAATTTTGTTAATAATCTTACTCAATTAAGTTCTCACCTTCTTTCGGAGATTTCTTCACCAATCTTAGATTCCACGTGATCCCGAACAATAATCCTATTCAAGAGAATATCAAATTACCTTCTAGTACTAGATTCATCAATATTCTTGTGGGTTAAAACTATTTTATATACTAATTCTCTGTTAAAAATTAAATCAGAAATTTACCAAAATATTTGATGAAATCACCTCTAAAAATCAGATCTTGGGCTGAAATTCACCTCTCAAAACTTAGATTTCCCCAGGAGAAACTCTCTTTCTTCCTCCCTCGATCCCTCCCCTTGCTGGACGCGGCTGCCGGCGGCCTGGGAGCGTGGCCGGCGCTGGCCACGGCCTGGCTGGGCTGGTCGCGGCCCCCCTCCTTGGGCGGATGTGCACCCCCTCTCCTCTTGTTCTCTCTCTTGAAGGTAAAGAAAGGAGAGAAGTGAGGAAGATAAATTTGTGAGTTCATCTAGAGGAGAAGATGGGTTCTAGGGTTCTAACAATGGAGAGTTTGAGAGGACGAAGAGAATGGGAGATGAAAAGTTTGGGCTGAAGTTAGAGATCCCAATTCAGTTATAATTACAAGTTGCCATACTCCAATTCTCTCCAAGTAGTCTTACACAAATCAAGGGCATCATAGCCCTTCATTAATCCCTTTCATGCTCACCTACTCCCCTCCACTAACATGCACTTTGATTAAATTAATGGGTATGGTTAGTGGAGTATGTATATATCATGTATGAAATTTTTGTGTATTTGACTATGTCTCACATTATGCATACATGGTTATCACTTACATTAACACTATTATTATTATTATATTTTTTTATATATAATCATTGATATATTTACATGTCACATACTTGTGAAAATTCATTTACATCAATTTCTCACTTGATCATCAAATAATTTAATTATATAGATAACCGAATGAATTATCATGGTATAAATTAAAATTTGCATTCTGCAACACTAATTCATGATTAAAGTAATTCGAGCTTTATAGTTATCGGTTCTAATTATCTGGCATTATCTCATGGCTGAGGACTAAAATATTCTTTAGGAAATGTAAAAAAATCGGGATGTTACATGTTGGAGTTCGGCTCAGATTTGAGAAATCTTCACCGAGGTGGAGAATTGTAGGGAGAGAGAGGAGATGAAAGCTTGTTGAAGCTTGTGGAATCCAACTTAGATTCGGACTTCGTATCTGAAAAGGAGTCGGATCCAATTGGAGTTTTCTAATAGGTGAATTGCTTCTTCTTTTAGGATTTGGATTCCGTTTCTGAGTTGGGGTCAAATCCAATTAGGTTTTTCTGAAACTCTGAAACTCTGTGACTATAATTAAGAGCTAGAGCTCTCATATATTGTATCACTGAAAATCTCTCATAGTATCCCTCTGAAAATCTCCCTTGTAAATTCCTTAAAGAAAGGAACAAGTTGTAATTGATTGTTTAAATCAATAAAATCTCTCTTGTCCCGAGAACGTAGGCAAATTATCGAACCTTGTTAAATACTGTGTTGGCTTGTTTTCTCTATTGTTTCTCTGTTCTTGTCGAGTGGGTACGTCTCCGACTGTATCTATCTCCAGTTGGTGGATTCCTCATTGGTTATTGTACCGACGAGCAACAAGTGACCGACAGACGCGTTTTAGCTGTTCTTTTTTGATTCGTACTCCTTTCCTGTTTGCGGTCGACTCCGATCAGAGTTTCCTAAAACCCTAGGACTCTGTGGCTATAAATAAGGGCTAGAGCCCTCATGTATAGTATCAAAGGAAGTTTTCTCAAGTATCCCTCTGTATTAGTTTGTATTGATTGTTAAATCAATAAAATCTCTCTTTTGTCCCGAGGACGTAGGCAAATTGCTGAACCTCGTTAAATACTGTGTTGATTGCTTTCTCTATTGTTTCTTTGTTCTTGTCGTGCTGGGTACATCTCCGGCGATATCTGTCTGTTTGGTTGTTGGATTCCTCAGATAAGTTGTTGTCAAGGGTGCGCGCAACACATGCCACACTCCCCACACGTGCGAGCACGTCGAACCAGGTTTGGGTGGCGAGTGCCCACGACCTGCTGACACAAATGTTGTCCGATTCAGCGATTTTCGATTTTGGGATTTTTGAGATTTTCTGATCGGTTTGACCCAGTACTGTACGCGGATTTGAAGCGATGACTGTTGTAACTGCAAGACTCAAGCAAAAATAGCTACATTTATTCTGTTCTCACTCTGTCTTTCTCCTCTACATTTCTCTATTACAAAAATTCTGGTGAAGTTTATTTATTTTCGGCAACAAATCTCCGTCTGAGCAGAGACCTAGCTCATTGTCCTTAGCTGGGAGCAGGTAAACTACTGGGAAAGTTTTTAACGCTAGAAGAGAAGGTCGCTTAAAGGTCCGGACGAGAGATCGACCATCTTTCTTTTAGAGCAGTCTTCTACACGACTATGTTTTTCATTGATTTTGCAAAGGGGAAAACTTACAAAAAAGGGTCGAGGAGCTAAATTACAAGTAATTCTTTTGCAATAAAAAGATTACAAGTAGATCTCCTCTGAGATTCTGGAGAAGTGTGCCGGTAGGAGTCTGTTCAGCGCGCAACCACTTTGTCCCTTTGACGATGCGATCGATCAGACGGTCGGTCTGCTGTCTGACGGGATTCCCTTCTCGCCTGGTTCGGAGAATCAGAGAACAGAAGGTTGGTAGAACCCTCTTGTTACTTCTCAAACTGCCTCCGCTTAAGAATTCCTTCTCGCCTGGTTCCGGAGATTCCTTGAGAGGGAGGAAGATCTCAGGGTATCAGAACCCTGATTAGAGAAGTAGTTCTCTAAATTCTTGAAAGTAAGAGAATAGATCTCTGTTTAGCCGTCTCTTCTCCTTCTTCAGCCTCTCTCTCTCTCTCTGTGTCTTCATATACCTCTGGTGGGCTATTTATAGGGAGAGCAGGGGTATAATTGTCCCTTGAAAATCCGAAAACAGATTTAGTCAATCTGTTTAAATCTGAAAAGTAGCCTTGCCGCGAGACTAGAATCAGCTTCTGCGAAGTTAGAAATAGCATGTAATGTTGATCTTCTGATCCGCTTTGATTCTTTCCAAATAACTAAAAGATCTCCCCTGATCTTCTTACTTGTTTTAAGAGAGTCAAGGGATTATGGTAAACAACTGCCCAATTTGATCTCAGATTTGATCTTGATTAGATTTGATCCTAAATAGATTTGATCTCATCTAGAGATTTAATTAGTCAAAGTTGACCATAACAGACCCGCAGCGGAGCTGCCGCGTTGAGCTCACAGCAGAGCTGGAAGAAGCATCTGACAAAGTCAGAAGAAAGCTCTTCAGCAGAGCTGGATAAACATCTGTGGCGAAGCTACCGACCATCCTTTTGCGCGGTTGCGTGTGACTTCGAGCGAAGATAACTCTCTGCGGAGTTAACTGATCACTTCAGGCGAAGCTGTAAGTTAGCTCTCTGATAGAGCTTTGATCAGCTCTAAGGCAAAGTCAGAAAAAATTAGCCTCTCGGATGAGGCTATCCCCTCGGGCTCATGCGATGCTAAGTGTTGAGCTAACTTAGCATTTTAGGCCTGCTTAGGTCTCTCCAAAGACAATTTAGGCTCACTGTCTGCTTCACTGGATCAGTAGAGTCCAAGTTGCTGATTTGTCCTTCGGAGATGAGTACAGAACTGGTCGTCAGCTTGTCTGCCACTTGTCTTTTGTAAATGTCAACAAGTTTAGACATTATTCAGGCCAGTCAGGAATCTTGTCTTTTTTAGAGTGTCAACAAGACCCCCTTCAAAGTTTTCGTAAGTCTGCAATGGAATAGTTCAGACTCCGAAATACTTTGAATTGCTTTGATTGATGGTATGTGAAGTACGAACGTCGCCATAGTGGTTGAGTTCAGCTTCGCTTTCAATCCTGCTTCCGGATTGGAATAAGTTCACCGAGGAATCATGTAGATTCGCAATTCTGGATAGCTTCGCGTCTGGGCCTCCCAGAGTAGCTTCGCTTCAAATCAGTTTTGGAACGACGTTCCTTTCCCGAGGCTAACTGCCTTTCGGCTAGTTTCGAAAAGGATTGCTCTTTTTTCTCGAGGTTAGAATAACCTCTCTTGCATTAACAAGGAAGATCATTGCTTCTGCGTGCATTTCCGAGGGAGACTATTCCCTTTCTCAAGGCTCAGTGCTTGAATGTCTTAAATTCGCTCGCGCTTCTAAGCTTGAAGTAGCGGCGGTGTGATCAGGCCATGAGGCCTATAAATAGGACACTTGAAGTCCTCTTCAAGGAAACAGTCCATTCATGACATCTCCTGGTTGTTCAGAGAAGGATACTCAGATCTCTAAAATAGTGGGGGTGCCTACTCTGGTCATTAACCGGCCAAGAACTGGTGAGTCTCGGTGATTCAGAGACTTCACCAATGGACTAGTGACTTTAGGGAGTTTATCTCCCTTATTTTAGCTTTATCAGCTGCCTCAGGGATTGATTTCTCTTGTTCTTCATTTTGTATCTGACTGATTTACAGAGAAGGGCTTCAGCCCTATTTTCCAGCTTCTCGGCGAAGCTATCATTCTCGCTTGATTAGAAACAGACTTTCCCATGCAGGGTTCTTGTTTTGATCTATTGAATCTGCTTGTTAAATACGCCACGTAGGCCAGTCTTGCCATATAGGTGGGGCTAGGACTTGGCTTATGCTGAGTTAGTCCATCGTCACTGTGCAAGTGAGGCTATCCTCTGCTTAATTAAAGCATCACTGGATCAGATATGAACCGCTTCGTCCAAATAGCACTTCGTCTTCGCAGCTTTCTCTTTGATTTAATGCTAACCTGTTTCTTGTTTGCGTTGTAGTGAACTGTGCCTGCCAGTCTTTTATCTTGATGAAAGAGACTAGAAAATTGTCTCTTGATCTCCAAGTTGAAGCTCTGACCATAAGCAGGAGGAACAAACTGGAGCAGCTGATGCGTGTTCCCGGAGGATGTTGGCAGTCGCTTATCCGAGATGATCCACTACAAAAAGGGGCTGGTAGTCGCTTATCTGAGATGATCCACTTCGGAAAAGCGGACGCACCTGTAAGGTCTCGGATCCTTCCTTTGCCAATTTTAATCAAAGAAGATCCAGCTTTCCGGTGGCAACTAGTCCTTTGCCAATTTTCATCAAAGAAGATTCGCTTCTTGATGACAAAATCTGCCATTATGCGAAGGATTACGGCCTTGTGCATAAGGAAGGCCTTTCGTGTCCAGTTGGTTTACCTTGGAAGTAGATAGGACAACTTGTATGCCTTTGGAGCAAATGATTCTGTAGCATGAAAAACAACCTTGATGTAGTAGTATCAATGTATCTTACCTTTTGAATCAATAAAAGTGTTTATTCTCTGCCTATCTGCTTTGTTTCCCTCCTTTTTGATTTGAGAACACCTGAAGTGGACCAACTTAGGCAAGTCTTTTCCCTAGGAGGAAATGAGAACTCTTAGCCGAGCTAAACTTCCGGCGAAGCTGAAGACAGATTTTCAAATAAGTCAGGAGTCAGTTTCTGACGAAACTAGCACGAAATTTTAGCGAAGCTAGAGATGTGCTTTTAGCGGAGCTAAGGTACTTTTATCAGCGAAGTTATTCAAGTGTCGCGCAAAGTCGACACTGAACTCACGGCGGAGTTAGCCCTTAGCGGGGCTGAAGCAGCGCTTCTCAGGAAGGCGCTTAGGCGCCGTTTCAAATTAATTTGAAACAACCCCTGTGCTCCTTTCGAGGAGGCAGAGTTTAGGCAATCATCAGCCTATAAACGCTCGATTAGATTGAAAGAGAAGGAACCACTTCTCTTTGAATTTCAGAGAACTGCAAATCTCTTCTTCTTTTTTCTCCTACGTTTGAAATTTTAAGAACTTCTTTAGTTCTCCAATGGCCCCCAAAAGACGAGCAGGAAAAGAGGTAGCAACCTCTACGACGGAGGGTCCTTCTCCTCCCCCGGCCATCGAACGACCTATCGCAGGTAGGGATCTTTCCCTTTTGTTCAGAGGTTTTCAATTCTTTTTGAAGCCAATTTCTGGATATCTTCCGATAAATTCAGGGCGATCAATCATGATCCCATGATCTTAGGGAGTTCAACTCCCTGAAGTTTCCCTTGATTTTTTGATTGGGAATTTTAAGAATCGAAGGGTTTTTTCTCCAAGCTTCTATGCGAAGCTATCCCTTAGGCGGTTCACATCCTGTTGGATGATAGGATGCGAAGCTAACCTTTGGAGCGCAATTGAAAAGGATCTTAATGCCCTTAAAACAAATTTTAGGCAACATTATCCTTCTGACGAAGTTAGCCCCTGGGGCTTTGTCGCGTTCTGTTATCCGAGGTCAAGCTTCCAGAGCGAAGCTACTACTTAGATATTTTTCTGCATCCTGCCTTCATGTGGAGTGCGGAGTTAAGCTGCAGCTGCGAAGGTGAGCTTCGGGGCGAAGCTATTGTTACGCCAGCTTCGCTCTCAGCTTCGGGGCGAAGCTATTGTTACGCCAGCTTCGTTCGGAGAGCGAAACTATGCCTTAACAAAAATTACATTCTTATTTTAGCTCTCCTTCAGCCGATGAACTAATCATAGTTTCTCCTTATTTTTGCAGTGTACCATACTCCTAATCCTCTGAACAGTCTCTTTGGAACAGCCAGGGGGCTGGATGGCAATGTTAGACTACAGTTCCAAGGGAAGGCTTCACTATTCAGTGAGCAGAGCGCTCCTGATCGGGATGCACTTATTCATGCTGGGGATCAACATACCCATGAGGAGCATCTTAACTACTGCTCCCCTTGAAGATTCTGACTGAAGAACCTATCGAAAGTCCGGCTTCATGTTTGGAGATGCAGCGCCAGACAATGATCACTAGCTGCTAGCCGGAGAGGGGCAGTGGATTTTCAAATTGGATGGTGAGAAGTACTATCTCCCATCTAGCAAGCGTTATTTTCCCTTGTCCTTCTTTCAATGTGTGACGAGGGCTCGGATGATGCAATGGCAAGTGACTCGGACTACTGACTCCGTTCACGTAAGAAAGTTGATAGCTCCGTCCCCTGATTATACGAGGGCGGGTCCTCGTCGCTGTATATTGGTTCTCCACCTTGGAACGTACTTCCAAACATTCCAGTGGGAGAAAATCCCGCGGTGGCTCAGACTTTTGGGAATCAGTTTTTTAAGGTTTATGGTAATTATCCAGCCACTGATTTCAGGACCCCTGGGTGGATTCATCCTCCTAAGGCATGGTGGAGGGACTTGACTTTATATATCCTTACCCATTTTGAAGAAGATCTGGAGAGGCTGGGACTTTACGAGGCCGTCAGGGCGACCTGTTACGGCATTCAGATAAGTGTAGCAAACTTCTATGCCATCTTTGAGTTGTACTGCCCGTTACAGGGACCTTCTTCACCCCTGTTGGCGAACTGGGCATAACTTTGCATGAGATGTGGGAAGTCTCTGCTCTGCCTTTGGGGTCTCTCCCATATGAAGAATATTTCCCGTGTGAGGCGGAATTGGCACTTCTGGAGAAGCAGAAGTCTGCCTTGTTTGAGACTTACCGGGAGTTGATGTGCCACCTTTACATTTGCTCAAGCGTGCATAGGAGCCATAAGGGATCTTCATGCAGTTTGAAGAGCTTGGAAAATTATTTGTTCCCTAACTTGGAAGGTACTCCCGAAGTAGCTCACTGTGGAGTCGCAGATGAAGACATCTTTCGTATGATGTAAGAGCAATCCCAAGGGGATTTGATTTTAGAAGAAGATGATGGGCCCTATGAGAAAGGTGATATTCTTCGGAGTTTTCATCACCAGGCTCGTCGACCGACGTCCCGGAAGGCACTTCTAGCTGGCTTTTTAACGGTTTGGTTGAAGAGATGCGTGGTGCCATCTTCGTCTGGTGATGTCATTCATCCGACTGTCTTATTACCTGCTGTTCGTCTAGTCCATGGTCGTTCTCTTGGACTTCATCCAGCCATGGTGTGTTATATTCAAAGAGGCCTTCATGCATTAACGGAGGTTTTCTGTAAGCCACCAACAACGAAGCGGGGAAAGGGGACTATCTTGCCTCGTGACGGACCAAACCCCAGAATTGGTTTGCCATATACTTATTTGATAGCATGGTTCGCCCTTCACTGCCCCTCCATGATCCAGACTGGTGAGGAGCCCCCAGAAGGTGTTCGAATGGCGCTTCTCCGTCGATTCGAAGGGTGTTCGTGGTCACGGACTTATGTGGCTGAGGTCCGCAAACTGCTGTGCCGTCATGACGTCTACAGCCTTTTTTGGTGCTTTCCCTACATTCGTGATGCAGGCTATGGTGAAGAATTCAAGGATGTAGGGGAAGGGCAGACGTCATTGAGTCGGGGAGTCTTCGAATGGCTGGTTAGCATCCGGCCATCCCACTTGTTGTATAGAAGCGGGGACACCTGTTACCTGGAGCCCTATGTTCCGAGTCGGTTTGCCCGTCAGTTTGGATATGACCAACTGTATGTAGGCAATCCAAATAGCAGTCTGGCCTTTATGGGGAGCCTCATCGATGGAGCTCGTGCCTGGCGGTTCTACATTGCTGGCTGTATTGAGGCGCGACTGTGTATGCCGCTAAGGGCTCTGAACCTTCTGACGACCCTGGGATTCTGCCAGTTGTATAGAACCTCGAACTCCACACCCACTGGATTTTCTATTAATTCCTTTGTGTGAAGTTGATTTCTCAGCGGTTGAAGTGGAAGGTCACTGAAAAGAGCGAGGGTAAAAGGGTCCGCGTTTCAGGCCTCGGGGAATTCATTGCTGTTGATGATAGTGAGGCCTCGGACGCAGGAAGTCCTCGCTTTGAAGGGGATACAGGTGCTGAAGCTCCAGCAGCTGCTTCTGGTGGGGTAGGCACGACCCCCATGGAACATGTTGACTGGAAGAAGTGGAGGAAGAAGATCATGATGTCCACTTCAAGCGAAAGCGGGAAGGTGGATCTCGTAGGAAGAGGGTAGTGAAGAAGCCTCGTCATTACGCTCATACTGTTATTGCAGAGGGCGAATCATCTGCAGTGCCTCCTCCTCCCGAGTAAGATCAACTTCATTCTTGCAATACACTCTTATATATTCCATACAGCTCATTGTTTACTTCATGATTCAGGAACCGAGGCGGTGAGAGACTCGAGAGCTGAGGCTGCGGGAGAACAGGGGGAGCATTATGATCCCCTGTTCACTTATAGAGAAGGTGACGAGGCTAGCTATTTTGCCGTTTCGGAAGAACCTGGAGGTGATGCGGCCGATGTAGGTCCTTCAGGTGCTGGGACCTCAAAAAGAAGTCCCCTAACTTCTAGTTCTTTTGGGTGGACCACAGAGGGTTCGACGAGTGAAGGTGGGTCGGCCGTTCGAGTTGATTCTACCAAGATTTCCCAATAGAGCCTGAGGGGACTGATGCAGCTATCGAGATGGTTTGGAGAGTAACTGCTGCCAAGGCAATTGAGGCGACATCGTCCTTTGGTAATGCCTTAACCTTTTGACTCGTGCTATTCATTATGCCTTGCTTAAACAAAGTCTTGTCACGATACAGGTGTTCCAATTTTGGGTACATCGACTTCGAGGGAACCAGCCAGTCTTCTCGAAGGGGTCAGGGGTGAAGCAAGTACTTCGACCGCGGTGGACGCTGCTGAGTTGGATGTCTTATATCACGACCTGCCCACTTATCGTCCAGAGTCGACCGGCGGAGGAGAGGCTGAGGGGACAGTGGTTATGGAGCCAATCTTACCTCCATCCACCTTGGTAAGTGAAATGCCATTGGTTTCGTCAGTGCCGCCTATCTTGCCCAGCGCGGAGCTGAAGGTGATTACCAGTCCTACTTCTCCAATACTGGTGGTCGAGCCAGCTCTCCCAGAAATAGTCACTAGCCCTACTTCAGTTGTGGCTAGTGTACTGGTTTCCATGAGGACTCCTCCGAGATCACCGACGATCCCTTATGTTACTCTAGCCAGTGCTTCTACTATTCCTTCCACAGTAATGTCAGTGAAACCGGTGGAAGCTTTGTCTTCAGAAGCTGCTCGTTCACCGGGCGTAGTTGAGGCCGAGAACAAATTCGTGGCTGAGTTAGTCGACAGGTTTTATAAGGGCTTAAAGCGTTCCATTGCTTTGGTCCTGAAGGGCTCGACTACCTCATTTTCTACTTTAAAGGTGGTCCTCTCCCGAAGCATTGACAGCATCCGAGACTTTGGAGGGGATAACCAGGCCGCCACATTGGAGTTTCTGGTGGACAGACTCGAGAGGGATGTGGACGAATGGCGCCGTCTTAGCCATTCAAATCTAGAGTCTTCAGTTAACGAACAGCTTGCGCACCTTGCTGCTCAAATGCATGAAGCTCATCTCGCCGCTCAAGAAGCCACTAAGGCAATTTCTTCTGACTTGAAATCCTTGGAGATAAGGAAAGTAGAGCTCAGGGATGCCATAGACGCTTCTAGTAGTGCTTTTCTTGACACTGAGGATAAAATTAAAAGGGCCAAGGAAATGATCAGGAAGGCTAATCTTCTTTTGTCCAGGGCTGAACCGGTGTGTCTTGAAGAGATTGCTCGGCTTGAGCAGCTCAAGGCTCAGAATGACGAAGTCTTGCGGTAGGAGCTAGCACAGAGGGCCACTTTGGTTGAAATTGAAGCTTGCTTGGCCCAGACAGCGAGCTTTAATGAGGCCGAGTTGAGGTCGCAGGCGCTTATCAGTGCTGCTGAAGAGAGGAAGACTAAACTGGCCACTCTTGAAGAACGGATCAAGTCCTATGAAGCGCCGTCGTAGCTTGTAATCCGTGCATCCCTCTTTTGGAATCAATAAAAAGTGATTTTATTTGATTCCCCTGTTGCATTTTCAACTTGTTTTATCTTTTGAATTTTTAATGCCTGCTTTCAAGTTGTATTGCAGTCCTCTAACAGGAAACAGAATAATGATATAACTAATCCAATCAGCGGTTATAAGCTGAGAGAGTCAGTCACACATTTGAGAAAATAGTCCTTACTGGACTAAAAGATGAGACTTGGCTATCTGTCGATTCAGAGGTCGCAGGGATGTAACCGATTGAGAAGCCACCAAGCTCAAAATTTGTATGAGATTTGGAAGAAATTGTCAGAGGTATATTGTTAACGTGACAACCAAAAAGTCCACTAAAGACTGAGTGGGACTCAGAAACTCGCTGGGAGCTAGGAAATGAATCCCATAAAAGATCATGTGTCAGAGGTGTAATGTTAACGTGACGAAAAGAACTTTGTGGTAATTCGTAAAGCAATTTGTCAGAGGTATAATGTTAACTTGACAGAAAGAAAAGTCCACTAAAAACTGAGTGGGACTCAGAAACTCGCTAGGGAGCTAGGAAGTGAATCCCATAAAAGATCATATGTCAGAGGTATAATGTTAACGTGATAAAAAGAACTTCGTGGGAATTCGTAAAGCAATTTGTCAGAGGTGTAATGTTAACTTGACAAAAAGAAAAGTCCACTAAAGACTGAGTGGGACTCAGAAACTCACTGGGAGCTAGGAAGTGAATCCCATAAAAGATCATATGTCAGAGGTGTAATGTTAACGTGACAAAAAGAACTTCGTGGGAATTTGGCGTTCTTTATATGTGGTCTTACCATTCCATGGATGAGAATTGGTAAGTGATTTTGGAGAGGGAATCAAGTGGGAACGGTCCCTTAGAATTTTTAGCAAATGCTCAGCTGTCAACGGATTTGATATACCTTTATCAACTACCGTTTGAGTCGGGCTACCATGCTATTCCCCTCAGCATGATGAGTTATCAAGGACTTATGTTGGCTTAAAAGCCAACATTTTCCTTTATCCTTAACCGTTAGTGGTGTCGGATTATTTAATTACTATATTCGTAACCTTGATTCTTCTTTGAGACAACCAGTGTACGATCAGCTCTATACTGGTTTACGGCCATATGATCTCGTTTAGAGAAAGAGAGGGCGCTCCTTCTGCATATCTAGGATTTGAAGGTTTTAATCAGAGGTGTAATGTTAACTTGATCATGAGAAGGATTCTATCAAGGATAATACTTCTTTAAGAACTTGCCGTTGATCGGCATCATGAGTAAATCACCATCTGAAGTAATAAGGTGATATGCCCCGTTAGAATAGACTGTTTCTATTACAAACGGTCCTTTCCATTTGGGCTGAAATTTGCCTTTGGTTTTGTGCGTCATGATCATTGGTCGTCTGACGGCTAAAACCAAATCTCCTCTCTGGAAGACTCTTTGTTTGACTTTCTTATTAAAGGCTTTTGAGATCCAAGCTTGATACAACTCAATGTGTTGTTGAGCTTGTAATCGCTTCTCATCTAGGGCTTCGAGCTCTTGAAGACGGAACCGATCATTATCTTCTGTTGTTATCTTAGTCATTGAAGCGACTCGCAATGATGGCATCTGGGTTTCTAACCGTATGACTGCTTCGCACCCGTATACCAGGAAAAAAGGCGTATTGCCTGTGGGGTCTGAACCGTGATTCGGTAGGCCCAAAGACATTCACTAAGCTTCTCATTCCAATCTCGCTTATTCGAGGAAATAAACTTTTTGTGTAACTTAATGATTGTCTTGTTGAATGCTTCCGCCAAGCCATTAGCGGCGGGATTATAAGCAGTTGAAGCCACATTCTGAATTCGGTATTTATCACAGAACCGATAGAATACCTGGCTTGCAAATTGGGGGCCGTTATCATAGATGATCCGCCTAGGGACACCAAATCGATGGATGACATGGTGTTTGATGAAATTAACCACGTTAGAAGTTTTGACTTCAACTAGTGTTATAGCTTCTACCTACTTTGAAAAATAATCGGTTATTGCTAAGATAAACCGGAGACCTTTTGTTGAAGAGGGGCTGATTGACCCTACGACATCGATTCTCCATGCTTCAAATGGCCATGAAGCAACAGTTGGGTAGAGCAATTCCGGAGGCTGATGTATGAAGTCCGCATGAATTTGGCATGCTTTACACCTTCGTGCATACTGGATGGCGTCGGCTATCATGGTTGGCCAATAATATCCAAGCCTGTGCAGTCTATCCTTGAGTTTTGAACCTGGCTGATGAGCTCCGCATATGCCGTCGTGTGCTTCTTTGAGCACTTCCAGTGCCTCTGAATTAGAAAGGCAACGGAGGAGGATACCGTCGTATGAATGACGTTAAAGTGTCTTCAGAGTTGGGTCATGTTAAAAGCGGAGAGACCTTCGCCTTATAGATGCCGCTTCTTTAGGGTCGTCTGACAGTAAACCATGCAGAGCATAGTCGATGAAAGAAAATCGCCAATCTCTCGATTCAAGATCCGTCGAGATATTATAGACCTCTCTGATTCTTAACATATATTTAGAGCAGACAAGGTGTCGAGTCGCCACTGTAAGGTGATACTCGGTGTCGACTGGCAAGGCTAGTGTTGTTGCTAATGCAGCCAGAGCATCTGCCTTAGTATTCTGAGATTGAGATACGTGCCCGATGTAAAAGCCATCAAACAGATTAGCCATTTCAATGACTGCATGATAATAAGGCACCAAATCCTCGTGACGGACCTCATATTCGCCTTTAACCTGATTGATAATTAGTTTTGAATCACCATAAGCTTCAAGGTAGTGTACCCCCATTTCGTGGGCGAGTTGAAGACCAGTAAGTAGAGCATTGTATTCTGCCACATTGTTGGAGCATGATTCCGTCAGAGAAAATGCTCTAGGAAGGACATAATTTTGTGGAAAGATAAACACAACCCCCACGGCGGCAATGATCCTGCCTTTAGGACCTATTCATGATGCTCCATCAAAGAACATCTGCCAAATTTCATCCTCTGAAGTTGTATTAGATTCAAAGGCTTCATCTGGAATGTCTTCATGAAGTTTTGAGCTTTCCGGAACCAGATGAGCAGCTAAGAACTCTGCAAGTGTCTGGCCTTTAACTGCCTTCTGAGGGATAAAGAGCATGTCGTATTGAGACAAAAGAAGCGCCCACTTAGCTAATCTTGAATTCAGTGATCCTGGTTTCGTCATGAGAAGACGCAAAGGATTCACTCTAGAAATGGCATGTATGGTTTGGCTGACCAAATAATGTCGTGTCTTCTGAATGGCAAAGACAAGAGTTAAGCACTCCTTCTCAATAGGATTATAGCGAGATTCCGCCCCTATCAGAGTCCTGCTCAGATAATAAATAGCCTGTTCGTAACCAATGTCATCTTTTTGAGCAAGCAGGGCACCAAGAGAATGGTCCATAGCTTTCACATAAAGTAAGAACGATTTTCCTGATGTGGGAGCTATTAAGACTGGAGGTTTTGTGAGATATCTCTTGATATCCTCATAAGCTTCCTGACAAGCTTGATCCCTGTTTTCCATTATGTTTGCAAGGGGGGAAAACTTACAAAAAAGAGTTTGAGGAGCTAAATTACAAGTATTCTAAAAAAAAATTACAAGTAGATCTCCTCAGAGATTCTGGAGAAGTGTGCCGATAGGAGTCTGGTCAGCGCGCGACCACTTTGTCCCTTATACGATGCGAGCGATGAGATTCCCTTCTCGCCTGGTTCGGGGAATCAGAGAACAGAAGGTTGGTAGAACCCTCTTGCTGCTTCTCAAAATCGCCTTCAATAAGGAATTCTTTCTCGCCTGGTTCCGGAAATTCCTTGAGAAGAAGGACGACGTTAGGGTATCAACACCCTGAATAGAGAAAGCAATTCTCTAAAAGGTCTCTGAATTCGAGAACGCACAGTGCGTTATGAAGAAGCCTCTGCTTGTGGAGTCCTCCCATATGCCTCTCTGTTTTTTTTTCTTGTACCCCTGACGGGCTATTTATAGGGAGAGCAAGGGTATAATCGTCCCTTGAAAATATGGAAACAGATTGAATCGAATCTGTTTAAAATCTAGAAAGTGGCCTTGCTGTGAGGTTAGGATCAGCTTCTGCGAAGCTAGAAATGGCAGGTCGGTTGATCTTCTTGATCCTTTCCATATCGTTGGAGGATTTTCCCTGATCTTCTTACTCGTTTTAAGAAGAATCAAGAGATTGTGGCAATCAACTGCCAAATTTGATCTCTGATTTGATCTTAGTTAGATTTGATCTGATTGGATCCGATCTCATCCGGAGATTTGATTGGTCAAAGGTTGACCACAGTAGATTCTTAGCGGCGCTGTCCGCATTGAGCTCGTAGCGGAGCTAGAGACGGTTTCTGGCGAAGTCCGAAAGAAACCCTTTGGCGGAGCTGAAAGTCCTCTGTGGCGAAGTTTGCGAGTTAGCTTCCTGGCGAGGCTTTGAATGGCTTCAAGGCGAAGTCGAGTGATATTAGCCTCTCAAGCGAGGCTATCCCTCTGGGCTCATGTAATGCTAAGTGCTAGCACCTTAGACCTGCTGAGGTCTGTTTAGAAACAATCCGGGTTCACTGTCTGCTTGCTGGATCAGTGGAGTCCAAGTTGCTTCCTTGTCCCTCGGAGATGGGTGAAAAACTGGTCTTCAGCTCGTCTGTCACTTGTCTTTTGTAAATGTCAACAAGTTTAGACATTGTTCGGACCAATAAGAATCTTGTCTTTTTTAAGTGTCAATAAGACCCCCTTCAAAGTTTTCGAAAGTCTGCAATGGCTCAGACTTCGAAATACTTTGAACTGCTTTGATTGGTGATGTGTGGAGTATGAACGTCGCCATGATGGTTGAGTTCAGCTTCGCTTTAAATCCTGCTTTGGGATGTAGATTCGCCAAGGAATCATGTAGACTGGGTAGCTTCGCAGCTAGTAGCCCCGCATCTGGGCTTCTGAAGACATGTTCGCTTGGGAGGGCATGTCGCTTTCCCGAGATCAACTGCCGTGGGCTGGTTACGAGGAGGATTACTCCTTTCTTCGTGCTGATCGAGGGAGATATTCTCCGATTTGCACGTTTCCGAGGGAGGATATTCCCTTTCTTTAAGGCGCAATAAGTGCCTTTATGAGGGAGACGTTTCTCCCTTTGCACGGTTCCAAGGGAAACCGTCCCTTTTCTCAAGGCGTGATAAATGCCTTAAATGCGCTCGTGTTTCCACGCTTGAGGCGGCAGCGCTCAGGCCATGGGGCCTATAAATAGGACACTTGAGGTCCTCTGAAGAGAAGTGCTTTGCCTCTCTTCTCTTCTCTTGGTTTGAAAGAGATACTCAGATCTCTGAACTAGTGGGAATGCCCACTCTGGTCATTATCTGGCCAAGGACCGGTAAGTCTTGATCATTCAACGACTTCACCGATTTTAGGAAATTCATCTCCCTTAATTCAGCTTTAACAGCTGCTTCAGGGATTAGCTTCCCTTGTTCTTCATCTTACAATTGACTGATCTGTAGAGAAGGATTTTGGCATAGCTTCCCAGAAAGATCGCTTCATGTTAAATCCGCTGCCCAGACAAAACTTGGGACTTGGTCTCTTCAATAGTTGAGCCAGTCTTGCCATATAGGCGGAGCTAAGACTGTATCCCACGGGGTCAGTCTGGCTAGCCATATAGGCGAGGCTTGGACTTGGCGTTTGCTGAGCCAGCCCATCAGTGTTGTGCAGGCGAGGCTTGTCCTCTGCTTTTACTGAAATTGGATTGCTTTGACCCAAAGGATTCTGATTTGCAGTTTTTTCTATGCTTAACTGCTAATCTGTTCTGATTTGCCTTGCAGTAGGCTATGCTCGCCAATCTTGTGACTTGATGGAAGGAACCATAAAATTGCCTTATGCTTCCCCGGTTGAAGCTTTACTTTTAAGCAGGAGGAACAATTCGGGGCGACGGGTGCGTGTCCCAGAGGCTGCTGGCAGCCTCTTATCCGAGATGATTCGTTCTGAGGTGAGGCTGGTAGCCGCTTTGTCGGAGATGATCCGCTTCAAGATAGTGGGCGTCGCCTGTGAGATCACTGGCATCATTGCCAACTTTCAACTTTGGTGGCGTTTAAGGGCGATCCACTTCGGGAAAGCGGCCCTCACACCCGTTAGATCACTGGTATCACTGCCAATTCCCATTATACGTGATCTATCGTGTTGGCGGCGATAGGTTTTTATTGCCAGGCTTCAACAAAAATGGCCTGGCAAAACCTGCCATTTTTTGTAGAGAATAATGACCGTGTCCTTGCGGCACCACTGATTACGACCTTGTGCAGGAGGAAGGCCTCCTTTGTCCAGTCGGTTTGACTTAGAAGCGGATAAAACTACTTGTATGCTTTTTTGTACAAATTACCCTGTCGAGCAACTGGGTGTGTTGTATGAAACACAACTTCGATGTAATATCAATGTACCCTTCTTTTTTAAATCAATGAAAGTTCATCTTCTAATCATCTGATCTTCGCTTGCTTTCTTTGAAGGTTTGGCTATAGCGGGGCTAAATTGTATGCGGAGTTAAGGAGATAGTCCTTTCTTTGAGTGATCTTCGCGAGACTGGCATGTCAGCGCCTTTTTAGAGGGCTAAGGTAAGCCTCTCGGCGAATGTCCTTGAAGGATTGTGCGAAATCCGCACTTTAAGCCAGGGCGAAATTAACCCTTAGCGGAATCGAAGCAGCGCTTCTCGGGAAGGCGCTTTGGGCGGCGTTTCGAATTAATTCGAAACGGCGGCACACGCCCTTTTCGAGGCCTCGTTTCAGGCGCTGATTGGCCTAAAAAAGCCCGATCGGGCTGAACAGGAAAAGATCTCCTTTTTCAGAGAAATTTCTTGACTTTCCCTCTTCCTCTTCCTTCTTCGTTCAGAGAATTTTGAGAACTCTTGCAGCTCTTCAATGGCGCCCAAAAGACGAGCGGGGAAAGAAGTGGCGACTTCTGCAACGGAGGGTCCTCCTCCTCCGGTCATCGAGCGACCAGTCACCGGTAAGGGATTTTTCTACCTGATTAGAGACTGTGGTCTCTCTCCTTTGGAGCCAACATTTGGCTATTAGGATGATCGAATATGATCTGTCCTCATTAGGGAACTCGTTTCCTTGAACCTCCCTATCTTCCTTGCACAAGGGAATTAAGAGCCGAACAGTTCCTCGTACGAAGCCATTACTCGGGCAGTCTCCATCCTGTTGAGGAACAGGATATAGGTCTGACCATGATGCCCTCTTGGTGACGTTAGCCCTTAGGGCTATACCACTTCCTGTTTAAGCAAAGTTGGTACTTTGGACGCCTTCTGCAAAAATGCAGTTTTATCCGCGAGATCAAGCTTCATCGAGGCTATCGCCTTGCTGGCCTTGCTTGCTGAGCGAGGCTATGCCTCACTTGATTGTTGAACTAATCATAGTTCGTTTCTGTCTTTGCAGTGCATTACACTCCCGATCTCCTGAGCAGTCTGTTTGGGCTGACCAGTGGAGCAGATGGTAACCTCAGCCTGCAGTTCCATGGACAGGCTTCTTTGTTCAGTGAACGGAGCTCCCTCGTCCGGGATACACTCATCCAAGGCGGTCACCCGCAGACCACACGGAGTATCTTGACCACGGCTCCTCTTGAGGATGTTGACCGTCGGACTTACAGAAAGCCCGGCTTTATGTTCGGGGATGCCGCATCCGATCCCGATCGCCAGTTGCAGGCAGGCGAAGGACAATGGATCTTTCAACTGGATGGCGAGAAGTTTTACCTTCCGTCGTCTAAGCGACACTTTCCTTTATCTTCTTTCATGAATGTGACTCAGGCTCGGAAGATGGCGTGGGGCGTAAGCCGAAGCGTCGAATCCGTCCATGTTGGGAGATTAACCTTTCAGTCGGGCTATTCGAGGGCGGGCCCTCCCCTCAGCATAATGGGGCTATACCCTGGGAAGGTATCGCGGGAACTTCCAGTGGGAGAGAACCCGGCTGTGGCGCAGACCTTTGGCACTCAATTCTGCGCAGTTGACGGGAACTACCCTCCCACTGACTTCAGGGCTCCCGGTTGGGTTCATCCTCCTAAGACATGGTGGGCGGAGTTGACCAACTATATCCTCGCTCACTTCGAGGAGGACTTGGAGGGGTTGAACCTTTATGAGGCCGTCAGGGCGACCTGCTACGGCATTGAGATGAAGGTGGCGTGCTTCTACGCCATCCTTGAGTTGTACTGCCCGGCTTCGGGGACCTTCTTCACCCCAGTTGGCGAGTTGGGCATGGCTTTGCATGAGATGTGGGAAATCTCTGCTCTGCCTTTCGGGTCTCTTCCATACGAAGAGTACTTTCCCTGTGAGGCGGAGTTGGCTCTTCTGGAGAAGCAGGAGCCTGCTTTGCTCGAGACTTATCGGGAGTTGATGTGCCACTTACATATTTGTTCCAGCATCCACGGTGGTGGCAAGGGTAGCTCGAAGAGCTTGAAGAGCTGGGGAAGTTATCTGTTCCCAGACATGAAGAATGCTCCTGAAGCAGCTCATCGCAGAGTTGCTGATGGCGATATTGTTGAACGGATGGAGATGTGTCTCCAAAGGGATATCGTCGTAACAGAAGACGCAGGTCCCTATGAGAAGGGTGATACCCTTCGGAGCTTTCACCATCAGGCCCGTTGGCCTATATCTCGAAAGGCGCTGCTGGCCGGTTTCTTAACCGTTTGGTTAAAGAAGTGTGTTGTGCCTTCTTCCTCGGGTGACATCGTCCACCCGAATGTTCTGCTACCCGCCGTTCGCCTAGCCCATGGTCACCGTCTGGGTCTTCTCCCAGCCATGGTATGCTGTATTCAAAGAGGCCTTCGCGCACTAACGGAGGCTTTCTGCAGGCCACCGGCGACAAGACGTGGGAAGAGTGCTATCCTTCCTTGCGATGGACCCAATCCTAGGGTGGGTCTACCGTACACCTACTTGATGGCGTGGTTCGCCTTACACTGCCCTACTTTGATTGGAGCTGGGGAAGATCCTCCGTAGGGTGTTCGAACGGCGCTTCTCCGCCGATTCGAAGGTTGCTCTTGGATGAAAGTCTACGTGGTCGAGGCCCGTAAGTTAGTGCGTTGTCATGACGCTTATAGCCTGTTCCGCTGTTTTCCTCGCATTCGGGGCGCGGGATACAACGAGGAATTCTGAGATGCGGAGTCAGGGCGGTCTCCCATGAGTCGGGGCGTTTTCGAGTGGCTGATCAGCATCCGGCCCTCGCATTTGCTGTACAGGAGTGGGGATACCTGCTACCTGGAACCCTACGTCCCGAGTCGATTTGCCCGCCAATTCGGGTACGACCAGCTGTATGTGGGCAACCCCAATTCGGACCTGGCTTTCATGGGGAGTCTTATTGATGGGGCCCGTGCCTGGCGGTTCTTTACTGCGGATGGCACTGGGGCGTGGCTACGCACGCCGCTGCAGGATCCCGGCCTCTCGACGACCCTATGCTTTTGCCAGTGGTACGCGGCTTCCAACTCCACACCTCCTGGATTTAATGCCAATAGTACGGGTGTGAAGTTAATCTCTCAGCGACTGAAGCGGAAAGCCTCTGATAAGAGAGAAGGCAAACGGGTTCGTGTCCCCAGCTTGGAAGAGTTCATCGCTGTAGATAATAGCGAGGCTTCTGATGCAGGGAGTCCTCGCTTCGAGGCGGGGGCTGGAGCTGATACTCATGCGGCTGGCTCTGGTGTGGTGGGGACATCTTCCCCACGACGTGCGGGAGAAGTGGAAGAAGAGGATTCTGACGTCCACTTCAAGAGAAAGCGGGCAGGTAGCGGATCTCGTAGGAAGTCATTGGCGAAGAAGCCCCGTCGTCAAGCTCCTACGATTGTCGTAGAGGGTTATCCCTCTATAGCGATTCCTCCTGCTGCCCCATTAGAGGCTGAACCGTCGGTTGCTGAACCGACTAGCGGTGAATTCGCTCTAGGTCTGGGTGAGGTTACCCTTATTCATATAATGCTTCTGGTGTGTTTCGAATGACTCATCCTTTGCTTCTTGTTGTAGGAGCCGAGACGGCTGGAGAGCAAGGGGAACATTATGATCCCCTATTCACTTATGGGGCTGGAGCCGGTTCCCCTGCTCACTCGGAAGAGTCTGGGAGTGGCGCGGCTGATGTTGGTCCTTCAGGCGTTGGGACTTCTAAAGGAAGTCCTGAGACATCGAGCTCTATCGGGTGGTCCACAGGATACTCGGCAAGTGAAAATGAGCCGGCTATTCGTGTTGATTCTGTCAAAAAATTTTCGATGGAGCCTCTGGAGACTGGTGCGGCCGACGAGATGTTCGAGGCAACATCATCCTTCGGTATTGTCGTACCCTCTTGGCTATTTCTGTATGTAGTGTCCCGACTAACCGCAGTCTTGTTACAGGTGTTCGGCCTCAAGACGCATCAGCTTCAAGGGAGCCAGTAGATCTTCCTGAGGGATCGATGGGTGACATGAGCATTTCGGCCACAGCAGATGCTGCTGTGTTGGACGCGCTGTACGGCGACCTGCCTTCTTATCGGCCCAAATCAGCTGAAGGACCAGAGGTTGAAGGGGTGGTAGTGCCAGAGGTATCCTCACTCCCAATCACATCAACGAGTGAGGTGCGGACTGTTTTGCCGAGTGCGACATTGAGGGTGATTGCGAGCCCTACTTCTCCAACCCTGGTGGTTGAGCCTGCTGCTCAAGAGGTGGTTGCCAGTCCTACCTCCGCGGTGGCTGGCGTGCTGGTTTCGAAGAGGACTCCGCCGAGATCGCCTTCGGCTAGTCCTGCTACTGTCAGTGTTCCCGCTGCTTCTTCTGCGACGGCGTCGACCAGGCTGGTGGACTATTCCGAGGTTGCCTCCCTGTCAGAAATGGCTGAGGCCGAGAATGATTACATAGGTGACCTGGTCGATAGCTTTTATAGAAGCCTGGAGCGAACTATCGACCTAGTTTTAAAGGGCTCGCCTATACCGTTCTCAAAGCTGAAGGTGGTCCTCTCCCGTGATATTGAGAGCATTCGGGATTTTGAGGGGTACCATCAGGCTACTGCTTTAGAACTCCTGGTGGATGAACTTGAGAAGGCTGTAGAGGAGTGGCGCCCTCTCTATCGCTCAGACCCGGCGTCCTTAGCTGATGAGCAGCTCGCCTGTCTTGTTGCCCAAAGGCACGAGGCCCGGCTTGCTGCTCAAGAGGCTGTTAAGGCTGTCTCTTTTGATTTGAAATCCTTGGAAATAAGGCAAGCGGAGGTTGGAAGTGCAATTGACGCCTCCACTAGTGCTCTTCTTAGCGCTGAGGATAAGATTGCGAAGGCTGAGGAGATGATCAGGAAAGCAAATCTCCTCTTATTCAAGGCCATACCGGTGCGTCTTGAGGAAACTGCGCGGCTTGAAGAGCTCAGAGTGAGGAGTTTGCGCGGCAGGAGTTATCACAGAGGGCAACTTTGGCGGAAGTTGAAGCTCGTCTGGCCCAGGCGGTGGACTTTGATGAGGCTGAGCTGAGGTCACAGGCGCTTGCCCAGGCTGCTGATGACAGGAAGACGAGGCTAAACGCCCTCGGAGAGCGGCTCAGATCGTACAGTGTACGCTTGTAGGTCATTGTATACGTGCCTCCATGTGTCCCCATCTTTTCGAATTAATGGAAATTCTTTCTTTTGTTTTGGCTTCTGTCGGATTTCCAATCTTGTTCTTGCTTGAGGACGTAATCTTTGGGACGTGTCTATCCGTCGGTTCAGTGGTCGCAATGACATAACCGATTAAGACGTCAGCGATCCCGTGGTTAGCCCTTTGCGGGGCTGAAGGGGAGATACTTGCCTTTTGTAGATGTCAGCAAGCATTGGTGAGTCCTGTCTTTTGTAAGTGTCAACAGGCTCAAAGTTGAGACTTAACTGTCTGCTGGTTCAGAGGTCGCAATGACATGACCGGTTGAGACGCTACTAAACTCCAAAAATTGGTGATACTCGTCTTTTGTAAATGTCAACGAGTATCGAGACCTGTCTTTTGTAAATGTCAACAGGGCTCGGAATTGAGACTTAGCTGTCTGCTGGTTCAGAGGTCGCAATGACATAACCGGATGAGACGCCACCAAGCTTCAAAAATTGGTGATACTTATCTTTTGTAAATGTCAATAAGTATCGAGACCTGTCTTTTGTAAATGTCAACAGGGCTCGGGGTTGAGACTTGTCTTTTATAAATGTCAACAAGCTCGAAATTGAGACTTAGCTGTCTGCTGGTTCAGAGGTCGCAATGACATAACCGAATGAGACGCCACCAAGCTCAAGGTTGGTGATACTTATCTTTTGTAAATGTCAATAAGTATCGAGACCTGTCTTTTGTAAATGTCAACAGGGCTCGGGGTTGAGACTTGTCTTTTGTAAATGTCAACAAGCTCGAAATTGAGACTTAGCTGTCTGCTGGTTCAGAGGTCGCAATGACATAACCGAATGAGACGCCACCAAGCTCAAGGTTGGTGATACTTATCTTTTGTAAATGTCAATAAGTATCGAGACCTGTCTTTTGTAAATGTCAACAGGGCTCGGGGTTGAGACTTGTCTTTTGTAAATGTCAACAAGCTCGAAATTGAGACTTAGCTGTCTGCTGGTTCAGAGGTCGCAATGACATAACCGAATGAGACGCCACCAAGCTCAAGGTTGGTGATACTTATCTTTTGTAAATGTCAATAAGTATCGAGTTTGTAGTAGAATTTGGGAGAAGTCTCATCTTCACGGGAAGAAATGAGGGAATCACTGTCATAGGTTTAATGTTAACGTAACAACGAAATGTATATGTGGTCTTACCATTCTATGGATGAGAATTGGTAAGTGACTTTGGAGGTCTCATTCTCTCGGAGAGAGATGAGGGAACTGCTGTCATAGGTTTAATGTTAACATAACAGCGGAATATATGTGGCCTTACCATCCTATGGATGAGAATTGGTAAGTGATTCTGGAGAGGGAATCAAATGGGAACTGGTCCCTTAGGATTTTTAGCAAATCCCCAGCTGTCAACGGGTTTGATATGCCTTTACCAACTACCGTTTGAGTTGGGCTAGCCATGCTATTCCCCTCAGCATGATGAGTTGTCGAGGACTTATGTTGGGCTTATAGGCCAACATTTTCCTCTATCCTTAATCGTTAAAGGATATTGGATTATTAGGTTAATGTCTGCATAACCTTGATTCCCCTTTAGGATAACCGGTGCGCGGCCAGGTTCCTGTTGGTTTTCGGCTGTATGACCTCACTTGGAGGAAGAGAAAGGCTCTCTTTGTGTGTGCTCCAGACACGGAGATCTTGATCAGAGGTGTAGTGTTAACTTGATCAAGAGAAGGATCCTTGATTAAGGATAATATTTCTTTAAAAACTTGCCATTGATCGGCATCATGAGCAGGTCGCCCTCTGCAGTCGCGAGGCGGTATGCTCCGTTTGAATAGACTGTTTCTATTACAAACGGTCCTTCCCATTTAGGCTGAAATTTGCCTTTGGTCTTGTGCGTCATAATCATCGGTCGTCTGACGGCTAAGACCAGGTCTCCTTTCTGGAAGACTCTCTGTTTGACCTTCTTATTGAAGGCTTTTGAGATTCGAGCTTGATATAGCTCGATATGCTGCTGAGCTTGTAGTCGCTTCTCGTCCAAAGCTTCGAGCTCTTGAAGGCGTAGGCAATCATTGTCCTCTGATGTGATTTTAGTAATCAGAGCTACGCGCAACGATGGCATCTGGATTTCCAATGGGAGGACTGCTTCGCACCCATATACCAGGGAAAAAGGCGTATTGCCTGTCGGTGTCCGCACCGTGGTTCGGTAGGCCCAAAGACATTCACCGAGCTTTTCGTCCCAATCTCGCTTATTTGAGGAGACGAATTTCTTGAGCAGCTTGATGATTGTTTTGTTGAATGCTTCCGCCAAGCCGTTGGCAGCAGGATTATAGGCAGTTGAAGCTACATTCTGAATTCGGTATTTATTGCAGAACCGATAGAATACTTGGCTTATGAATTGGGGACCGTTGTCGTGGATGATCCGCCTAGGGACACCAAATCGATGGATGACGTGGTGCTTGATAAAGTGATCTACATTAGAGGTTTTGACTTCAACCAGTGGTATAGCCTCCGCCCATTTTGAGAAGTAGTCGGTTATTGCTAGGATAAACCGGTGACCTTTTGTCGAAGAAGGACTGATTGGTCCTACGACGTCTATTCCCCATGCTTCAAATGGCCATGAAGCAGCAGTCGGGTGGAGCAACTCCGAAGGCTGGTGTATGAAGTCCGCATGAATCTGGCATGCTTTACACCTTCGTGCATATTGGATAGCGTCGGCTATCATAGTTGGCCAATAATATCCCAGTCTATGCAACCTGTCTTTAAACTTTGGACCTGGCTGATGAGCTCCGCAAGTGCCATCGTGCGCTTCTTGGAGCGCTTCCTGTGCCTCTGAATTGGAAAGGCAACGGAGGAGGACACCGTCATATGAACGACGGTAAAGTGTCTTCAGAGTCGGATCGTAGTAGAAACGGAGAGACCTTCGTCTGATAGATGCCGCTTCTTTAGGATTGTCTGGAAGCAGACCGTGCAAAGCATAGTCAATGAGAGGAAAGCGCCAATCCCTCGGCTCAAGATTCGTCGAGACATTATAGACTTCTTGAGTTCTTAGCATGTGCTTGGAGCATACAAGATGTCGAGTTGCGACTGTGAGGTGATACTCGGTGTCGGCTGGCAAGGCTAGAGTTATTGCTAAAGCAGCAAGGGCGTCCGCCTTAGTATTTTGAGATCGGGACACATGCCCGATGTAGAAACCTTCAAATAGGTTAGCCAATTCGATGGCTGTATGGTAATAAGGCACCAAGTCCTCATGGCGGACTTCGTATTCGCCTTTAACCTGATTTATGATCAGTTTTGAATCGCCATAAGCTTCGAGGTAGCGTACCCCCATTCCATGGGCGAGCTGAAGACCAATGAGCAGAGCATTATATTCTGCCACATTGTTGGAGCACGATTCTGTCAAAGAAAATGCTCTGGGCAGAACATGATTCTGTGGGGAGATAAACACAACCCCCACTCTGGCAATAATTTTGCCTTTAGGGCCCATTCGCGATGCTCCATCAAAGAACATCTGCCACACTTCCTCTTCTGAGGTTGCATAAGACTCGAAGACTTCATCAGGGATATCTTTGTGAAGTTTTGAATGCTCCGGAACTGGATGAGCAGCCAAGAACTCTGCAAGGGCCTGGCCTTTAACCGCCTTCTGAGGCGTGAAGATCATGTCGTATTGAGACAATAAAAGTGTCCACTTAGCCAATCTTGAATTCAATAATCCTGGCTTCGTCATAAGAAGACGCAATGGGTTTACTCTGGAGATGACATGTATGGTCTGGCCGACCAAATAATGTCGTGTCTTCTAAACAGCGAAGACGAGAGCTAAACACTCTTTCTCGATAGGATTGTAGCGAGATTCCGCTCCTATGAGAGTTCTGCTCAGATAATAAATGGCCTGCTCGTGGCCATTGTCGTCCTTTTGAGCGAGGAGGGCACCGAGGGAGTAGTCCATAGCCTTTACATAAAGCAAGAATGGCTTCCCTGATGTAAGGGCCACTAAGACTGGAGGCTTTGTGAGGTACCTCTTGATGTCTTCATAAGCTTCCTGACAAGCTTGATCCCATACGAAGGAAGTACCCTTTTTCATGAGCCGGGTGAACGGCTGACAGCGGCCTGAGAGATTTGCGATGAATCTTCTGATATAGGCCAGCCTGCCTTGCAAGCCTCTGAGCTCTTTGAGATTCCTTGGTGGATGCATGCTCTGGATGGCTTTGACTTTGTCTGGGTCAAGATGAATTCCTTTTGATGTGACAATAAACCCAAGGAATTTGCCGCTTGACACTCCCAAAAAGGATTTTGTTGGGTTCATTTTCAGTTGATGAGCCCGCATTATGTCGAACATCGTTCTCAGGTCGCGAAGGTGTTCGTTCTTGTTGCGGCTTTTGACGGCAATGTCGTCGACATAGCATTCCACCGTTTTTCGGAGATGATCGCGGAAGATCATACTCATTGCCCGCTGATAGGTTGCTCCGGCGTTCTTCAGTCCGAAGGGCATTACCGTGTAGCAGTATACCCCTAATGGTGTTCGGAACGAAGTATGCTTCTCGTCGTCGGGATACATCTTAATCTGGTTGTACCCTGAAAAGCCGTCCATGAAAGACATTCTTTCGAATCCACATGTGTTGTCGATCATGACGTCGGTGATGGGCAGTGGGAATTCGTCTTTGGGACAGGCCGTATTGAGATCACGGTAGTCGATGCAGATCCGTATTTTCCCGTTCTTTTTGAGGACGGGGACGATGTTAGCTACCCAATCAGGATGTTGTTCTTCCCGGATGAAGCCACATGCAATGAGCTTGTGAACTTCGGCTTCAATAGCTTCCATAATGTTCGGGCGAAATCGACGTTGTTGCTGCTTGACTGGCTTGACGTCGGTCTTGATGTTCAGACGGTGCATAGCGACCTGTGGATCAAGTCCGGGCATATCTTCGTAGCTCCATGCGAAGACATCTATATACTCCTTCACGAGCATTATCAATTCCTCCTTTTCTATAAGTGATAGGCTTTCACTTATAAAGATAGGCTTGGGGTTATCTTGACTTCCCAGGTTGACCTGCATCACCTTGTCTTCAGTAGGCGGTTCGCGCGATTCGAATCGCTTTTCCCATTGAAGGTCTGATTGCTGGGCCCATTGCTCCTCGTCAGTGGCTTCTGCGGGCTCCAATTGACTGCTTGAGGTCATATTAGCAGTGAGGTTTTTGAACATTCCTCCTATACTGACATCTGAATCCCACTCGGAGGATGAGGCTGAATGTGATGGAATCGGTTCATCGTCTTTGACTTGAACGGTTGCTGATGATGTGGGTGTAACGTATCCCAACCCCCTGCGTGTACTATCATAGTAATTTGCAGGTTTCCCTTCAGGCACAAGGTTCCGCATCAAATCGCGCCTTCCTTTTCCGAAATTCAGGCCTGCTCCACGCTTCAAGTCGTATCCCATTTTCTTCATAATGTGGCGCGCTGGCCGCGCATAATGGAAGAACTGTGGGGCATCTGAATCTGAGCTTGGATCTGCAGTTGTGGATCCCCGTGGCCGGGTTCTACCGAAGATTATCGGCGACTGACCTTGTTTGGACGGAGGGATCACCAGTGTGGCCCCCTCTATAGCTTCCACAGATGTGCTGGCCACACTTGGCTCATGTACGGGCACATGCAGAGAGCCATCCGTAATGGATTTAATCGACCCAATACTCGCAGGATAATCAAAAGAAATATTGTCATTAATTACCCATTCACCTTCATCCTCTGAAGGAGTATTACATAGGGGATTATTGAGACATGTTATAATTGGTTCACCAATCAGAATAGCTAGCATGCCTGTTTCGGATTCTGAATCCGCCTCGTTGCCATTTTCATCATCGTCTGGCAACGATTCTTTGAGTGCTCCACCGGCCTCTTGATATATGAGAGCGTCAGTGAAGTAGTTTTCCACCCCTTTGAATGGTTGCCTCTCAGCAAAGACAGTTCGTACTGTCGCATCATCTTCAACATATTTGAAGCATTGATGGAGGGTGGAAGGGACGATCCAATTGGCATGGATCCATGGCCGTCCCAGCAGCAGGTTATATGATGTGTCAGCATCAATGACATAGCATGTCACTTCTGACTTCAGGCTCCCGATTCTGCAACGGAGTCGAATTTTCCCCAGTAGATGACTGCTCCCGGTGTTGAAACCTATATTGTAGTAGTGGTTGTGGACAACCTATACAATGGTATGCCGAGGAAGTAGAGAAGCCTTTTGGGGATGATGCTGAGTGCGGACCCCGAATCGACTTGTACCCTCTCAATGCATGTTGAACCGATATATCCGGTGTAGTACAGAGGTCGATCGTGCTTGTTGTCTTTGAGAAGCATATCTTCCGCTGTGAAGGTAATAGCAGGCACCTTTGATTGTGCATGATGACATTCTGGGCAGGAAGACTGGACGTCGTTGTTAGGGATCTCAGGCATGCATGTCAGAAATGATTCTGAATTGGCTAGCGCATCCCTGAGTGCTTCTCTTGTCTCTTTCGAGAGGCGAAGGAGCTCGTGTATAGTGATACGAGCTGGGATATTGGCCAGTTGAGCCAATATGTCAAACCGAAAGGGCGTATCAAACCCTTGGCCTGGTGGTTTCTTCAACACGTGGTCGAATCGTACCTCCTTAGGCTTTTCTTTCCCTTTGGCTGGGATTGGAGTGGATGCTGGTACTTGTACTGACGTCGTTTGCTGTTGTATCTCGTCAGTAGACTTTTCATACTGCCTTAAGTATGATTTTCCGGATCGGGTGCCCGTTTGCTGAGGCGTATCGGCTTGCGCTGCGCAAGCATGCTTTTCTCCTTCGGAATCACTGAGGGAAGCCGATGTAAGATTGCCGTCGTCTGGCAGGAGGGAGATGACATTGCAAGACTTGCCCTTTGAGTTGGGCTGCTTTGGATCCCGCTGTACGTCTTGGACGAGGTCTGGATGTATCCACATGACTTCTCCTGTCTCCAATGTTAAGGGAACAAGACCCTTATTGTTTTGAGCTGTAGCTGGGAGATGTTTGACTTCCAACCGTTGCGCAGGGACAGAATAAGTCCCGTCGGGAACTGTGATCTTTGGGGCTTTGCCGAACTCAAGAGTCACCAGATTGGCAGTGACTTTCTTTTGCTCCGTCTTTAGCGTCAGAACCCCGGCATCAACCAAGGCTTGAATTCTATCCTTGAGGACATAGCACTTGTCAGTAGGATGGTGAACCATCCTGTGGTAGAGGCAGTATTTAGGGTCGTTTGTGCGCCCTATCTCATTGGGACGCCGCGCATCTGGCAGCTTTATTTTGTTCCCTTTGTGGAGCAGATGGAATATGGTAACCACCTGATCGTCTTTGAACGAGTACTGCTTTGGAGGGAATTTAGGCTCCTGATTGTTGAAGCCGCTCTTCTTGGCCTTTGACTGCACATCTCCGGATAGTTCCACAGACATAGTCTCCTTGCCTTTAGCTTGAGAGGATTGCGGTAGGTCGCCACGCCCTTTGTTGTTCATCCCCCACTTGTCTCTAGGGGCGGATGGTTCGAACTTTTTAGCCGACTTCTCGGCTATCTCAGCTTGTTCGACCAATTCTTTCTAGGTGTGGGCTTTGACAGCCCCCATGCGAACTTCGACTTGGTCTAGGAAGTTGTGTCTGCATGTCTGCAAGAGCATGGGTAATGGCATCCCTGCTGGGCACATCAAGGATAAGTTTCTGAACCGTTCAATGTAGTCACGGACAGATTCGCTCTTCCTCTGCACAGTGGAGAGGAGTTTGTCCATGGTTACCTCGGTATCATCCTCATAGAAACGAGAGAGGAACCGAGTTTTCAGGTCGATCCAGGAGTTGATAGAGCCCGGGGGAAGACTGCGAAACCAGTCAAACGCCACCCCCTTTAAGGTGCCAATGAAAAGCCTAGCCATGATGGCGTCATTGCTTATAACATTACCGGTCTGAGACCGGAAATAGTAGATGTGCTGATTTGGCGAGCTCTTTCCATCATAGGTATGCAGCGTTGGCGGTTTGAACTTCGGTGGGTATGGCACCGAATCCCACTCCAGCGGATAAGGACGGACTGTCTCTACCTTCTTTAATTCATCCCTCTGAGCTAGGGATGCGATCTGAGCTTGGAGGCCCTTAAGGACTTCGGCGTCTAAGGAAGAACCCTCCTTGGATTTCTCCGGCTTTGGTTGCTCATTGCTGAAGTGTTCCTCCTCATCGCGATTGCTCCCAACATCATTGTTATTCCGGTTATTGAGGAGTTGAGCGAGCATCTGTTGAATATTGTCCAGAGCCTCTTGCTGAGTCTTGGAAGTTTGCTCCTGGGCTTCCAGGCGCCGACGAAGATCGTCGTTGACGTTATCAGCCATATTGACTGATGCTCTGTCTGTTCGCACCGAACTGACTGTCGCCGAAGAGGCGTACCCATTATCTTCATCTTCTTCGTCCGATGATTGGAGTGATCTTGTGGGCTGTGACGAGGCTAGGGCCATCGAGGAAGAAGGCTGCTCGTAATTGTAGGGTATCGCCACCCTGGATCTGGTGTTTCGGAAAACACCTTCCTCATGCACCAAGACTTCGCCTAGGCCTAGGCTGTAATCTGGATCTGGGGACTCTCGTCCTCTTCCGGTCATGTTGACGGATGCAGAGGGTAGATCTCGCGAGATGCTCCTTTTGCGATGTTTCACCGGACTTGCACCGATAGTCGATCAAAAACCGACCGTCGTCTTGGAGGCGTGGCGGAGATTGGTCCCAGCCGGCAATGGACCGAGTGGAGTGTCAGCAGTTGACATCCCCTGTGTTGGCAATAGGGGGAAGAGGTTTGTCTATCTGTCAACAATTTCCTCAAATCGAACCGGTCGGGTCCCTGCAATCGAGCGCAAAGGCTCTTTTGGATCGCGCATAGGGCGATGTCCTGCTTCTTTTATCCCTGCAGACGGGATTAGCACTGAATAGTGCTTTAGTTCTAGCTTCGCCATTAGACGCGAACTTAGTGCTTGACGCACTGGAAAATGGAGCACGCTGGCGGTGCTTTACCCGCTATGCTGTTGCGAAGGCAATTAGCCTTAGATGGTACTTTGGTTTCAGCTTCGCGGTCATGGACCCTGCGCGTACGCTGTGGTACAGTGGCTTCGCTCATGAGAACGAGGCCGGCGCGAGGCAACGCTGCCCTTGAATTGGACGACGGTATGATTGCCGTCGTAACTTTATGATTGGAACAGACAGGCATCTTGCCCTTCTCTTCGGTCGAAGACTTCTGTTTAGGTTTCCATATCCGCCTTGGCAGAGGAGACTTAGATTCGCAGGGAACCTGATTAGCCACACGCGAGGCTGAGGGGTGTTGGCAGAATTCTGCTTCCGGTTTCTGATTTGAAACCTTGGTCGTGGAAACCCTCCTATGCTTCCGTGCTCGAAGCGTTGGGCCACCCCCAGAGAGGACTTCTTCAAGTCTTGCTTGATCGAACTGAACCACCAAGTTCTCGCAAGTAAAAGAATCAGACTGCGGACGTGCTTCCTTGTTGCGCCAAATAACCGCAGTAGGTTCATAGAGAACCTTTTCAGTCTCCGCAGAGACTTTCCTTGAAGATTTGGCCAGAGAAGCTCTGGCTGCACCGGCTTTTCTGAATTCAGAGTTAGACCCGAAGGTCTATTCGTCGCATTGCGACACTTGATTCTCGGCAGTGGAGAATCTCCCCAGCAGAGTCGCCATCTTGTTTTCCATTATGTTTGCAAAGGGAAAAAACTTACAAAAAAGAGTTTGAGGAGCTAAATTACAAGTATTCTAAAAAAATTACAAGTAGATCTCCTCAGAGATTCTGGAGAAGTGTGCCGATAGGAGTCTGGTCAGCGCGCGACCACTTTGTCCCTTTGACGATGCGAGCGATGAGATTCCCTTCTCGCCTGGTTCGGGGAATCAGAGAACAGAAGGTTGGTAGAACCCTCTTGCTGCTTCTCAAAATCTCCTTCAATAAGGAATTCCTTCTCGCCTGGTTCCGGAAATTCCTTGAGAAGAAGGACGACGTTAGGGTATCAACACGCTGAATAGAGAAAGCAATTCTCTAAAAGGTCTCTGAATTCGAGAACGCACAGTGCGTTATGAAGAAGCCTCTGCTTGTGGAGTCCTCCCGTATGCCTCTCTGTTTTTTTTTTCTTGTACCCCTGACGGGCTATTTATAGGGAGAGCAAGGGTATAATCGTCCCTTGAAAATATGGAAACAGATTGAATCGAATCTGTTTAAAATCTGGAAAGTGGCCTTGCTGCGAGGCTAGGATCAGCTTCTGCGAAGCTAGAAATGGCAGGTCGGTTGATCTTCTTGATCCTTTCCATATCGTTGGAGGATTTCCCTGATCTTCTTACTCGTTTTAAGAAGAATCAAGAGATTGTGGCAATCAACTGCCAAATTTGATCTCTGATTTGATCTTAGTTAGATTTGATCTGATTGGATCCGATCTCATCCGGAGATTTGATTGGTCAAAGGTTGACCACAGTAGATTCTTAGTGGCTATCCGCATTGAGCTCGTAGCGGAGCTAGAGACGATTTCTGGCGAAGTCTGAAAGAAACCCTTTGGCGGAGCTGGAAGTCCTCTGTGGCGAAGTTTGCGAGTTAGCTTCCTGGCGAGGCTTTGAATGGCTTCAAGGCAAAGTCGAGTGATATTAGCCTCTCAAGCGAGGCTATCCCTCTGGGCTCATGTAATGCTAAGTGCTAGCACCTTAAACCTGCTGAGGTCTGTTTAGAAACAATCCGGGTTCACTGTCTGCTTGCTGGATCAGTGGAGTCCAAGTTGATTTCTTGTCCCTCGGAGATGGGTGAAAAACTGGTCTTCAGCTCGTCTGTCACTTGTCTTTTGTAAATGTCAACAAGTTTAGACATTGTTCGGACCAATAAGAATCTTGTCTTTTTTAAGTGTCAACAATCCCATACAAAAGAAACACCCTTTTTCATGAGTCGGTGAACGGTTGACAGCGGCCCGAGAGATTTGCGATGAATCTTCTGATATAAGCTAGTCTACCTTGTAAGCCTCTAAGTTCTTTGAGATTCCTAGGTGGACGCATGCTCTGAATGGCTTTGACTTTGTCAGGGTCAAGATGAATTTCTTTTGATGTAACAATAAACCCAAGGAACTTGCCACTCGAAACTCCCAAGAAGGATTTTGTCGGATTCATTTTTAGTTGATGAGCCCGCATTATGTTGAACATCGTTCTTAAGTCACAAAGATGGTTATTCTTATTACAGCTTTTGACAGCAATGTCGTCGACATAGCATTCTATCGTTTTTCGGAGATGATCGCGGAAAATTGTGTTCATTGCCCGCTGATAGGTTGCTCCCGCGTTCTTTAACCCGAAGGGCATCACGGCGTAGCAGTATACCCCCAATGGCGTCCGAAACGAAGTATGCTTCTCGTCCTCTGGATACATCTTAATCTGATTGTACCCTAAAAAGCCGTCCATGAAAGACATTCTTCAATCTTTGGTTGCTCATTTCTATTATGTTCTTCCTCATTTTGGTTACTCTCAGTATCATTGTTATTCCGGTTACTGAGGAGTTGAGCGAGCATCTTTGAATGTTGTCCAAAGCTTCTTGCTGGGTCTTGAAAGTTTGCTCCTAAGCTTCCAACCGTCGACGAAGGTCATCATTATCGTTTTCAGTCATATTTACTGATACTCTATCCGTTCGTACCGAGCTGACTGTTGCCAAAGAGGCATACCTATTGTCTTCGTCCTCCTCATCAGACCATTGGACTAATCCTTTCATTGGTTATGGTGAGGTTACTGCAGTTGAGGAAGATGGCTGTTCATAACTGTAGGGTATTGCAACCCTAGATCTGGTGTTTCTGAAGACACCTTCTTCATGTACAAAGACTTCGCCAAGGCCTGGGCTATAATCCGGATCTGGGGAACTAGGGGGAGTGGCATGCGACGCTTGTCTGCCCTTACGCAGCTCTCGTCCCCTTTCGATCATATTAAGGGATGCAGAGGGCAGATCTTGCGATACCCTCCTTTTATGATGTTTTACCGGAGCTTGCACCGACAGTCGATCAAAACTGATCGTCTGCGTAGAGGAGTGGCGAGGATTGGTCCTAACCGGCAATGGATTGAGTGGACTGTCACCAACTGACATCCCACTTCTTGACAACAAGAGGAAGAAGTTTGGAAAGATTTCGACTTCCGTTTGCTTGCCAAGAATTTTCGCAAGTTAGACCCGGCCGGGCCTAAACGATCTAGCGCAGAGGCTCTGTTGGATTACGCATAGGACGTTGTCCTGTTCTTTTTGTCACCACAAAAATGATTAGCACTAGATAGTGTTTTAGCTCTATCTTTGCGGCTAAAAGCTTTAGGAATACCCTTGGGTACTGAAGCTGCATGAGCACCGTTATCAACACTTAGGAATGATCCCTTAGCTTCGCTGCGAAGAGCGAGCTTAGTACTTGAAGTACTGGAGAGCGAAGCACACTGTGGTGCTTTATCCGCTGCCTTGCTGCTAAAAAGATTAGCACTAGATAGTGCTTTAGCTCTAACTTCGCGGCTAAGAACTTTAGGAATGTCCTTGGGTGTTGAAGCTGCATAAACACCGCTGTCAACACCTAAAGGCGATCCCTTAGCTCCGCTGCGAAGAGCGAGCTTGACGTTCGAGGAACCGGGGGGCGAAGCACGCTGTGGTGCTCTGTTCGCTTCCTTGTTGCGAAGGAGGTTAGCACCGCTAGGTGCTCTAGCCTGACTGCCGGGAACTTCATGCGTACCCCGAGGTACTGTGCGTGCCACACCATCAGTGGCTTCATTTATAAGAACGAGGCTGGCGCTAGGAGTTACTGCTCCAAAATTAGGCGAAGGTAAAGTCGCCGTTGTAACTTCGCGGCTAGTAGTCTCGATGAAGCTGGCAGGCATCTTGCCTTTGTCTTCGCGGGATAGATGAACTTGTGGCGTAACTACGCCTGAAGCTTCGCATGGAGCTTTCTGCTTTAGCCTTCACTTCTGCTTTGGAAAAGGAGACTTAGGTTCGCAGGGAACCTGGCTAGTCACACACGAGGCTGAGAGGAGTTGGAAGGATTCTGCCTCCGTTTCTGTTCTGAAACCTTGGCCATCGAGACCTTTCTGTGCTTTCGTGCACGGAGCATTGAACCACCCCCAGAGAGGAGCTCTTCGAATTTTTCTTAGTCGAAGTGAACGACTAGGTTTTCGAAGGTAACAGGCTGAAGATTCTGGCCCTTGCATTGCGGGCCAGCTTCCTTGTTGCGCCAGAGGACCGTGGTAGGCTCGCAGGGAGCCTTATCTGTCTTCACAGAGGCTTGCTTCGAAGATTTAGCCAGAGGGGCCCTGACCACACCAGCTTCCTTGAATTCAGAAGTAGACCTGAAGGTTGCATTGCGACACTTGATTCTCAACAGTGGAGAATCTACTCCCCAGCGGAGTCGCCATCTTGTTTTCCATTAATTTTGCAAAGGGGAAAACTTACAAAAAAGGGTCGAGGAGCTAAATTATAAGTAATTCTTTTGCAATAAAAAGATTACAAGTAGATCTCATCTGAGATTCTGGAGAAGTGTGCCAGTAGGAGTCTGGTCAGCGCGCGACCACTTTGTCCCTTTGACGATGCGATCGATCAAACAATCGGTCTGCTGTCTGACGGGATTCTCTTCTCGCCTGGTTCAGAGAATCGGAGAACAGAAGGTTGGTAGAACCCTCTTGTTACTTCTCAAACTGCCTCCGTTTGGGAATTCCTTCTCGTCTGGTTCCGAAGATTCCTTGAGAGGGAGGAAGATTTCAAGGTATCAGCACTCTGATCAGAGAAGTAGTTCTCTAAATTCTTGGAAGTAAGAGAATAGATCTCTATTTAGCCGTCTCTTCTCCTTCTTTCAGCCTCTCTCTTTGTGTGTCTTCGTATACCTCTGGTGGGCTATTTATAGGGAGAGCAGGGGTATAATTGTCCCTTGAAAAGCTGAAAACAGATTGAGTCAATCTGTTTAAATCTGAAAAGTAGCCTTGCCGCGAGGCTAGAATCAGCTTCTGCGAAGGTAGGAATAGCAGGTAATGTTGATCTCCTGATCCGCTTTGATTCTTTTCAAATAACTAAATGATCTCCCCTGATCTTCTTACTTGTTTTAGGAGAGTCAAGGGATTATGGTAAACAACTGCCCAATTTGATCTCAGATTTGATCTTGATTAGATTTGATCCTGAATAGATTTGATCTCATCTGGAGATTTAATTGGTCAAAGTTGACCATAACAGACCCGCAGTGGAGCTGTCGCGTTGCGCTCACAGCGGAGCTGGAAGGAGCATCTGGCAAAGTCAGAAGAAAGCTCTTCAGCGGAGCTGGATAAATATCTGTGGCGAATCTACCGACCATCCTTCTGCGCAGTTGCGTGTGGCTTCGAGCGAAACTAACTCTGTACGGAGTTAACTGAGCACTTCAGGTGAAGCTGTGAGTTAGCTCTCTGATAGAGCTTTGAACAGCTCCAAGGCGAAGTCAGACAAACTTAGCCTCTCGGTGAGGTTATCCCCTTGGGCTCATGCGATGCTAAGTGTTGAGCTAACTTAGTATTTTAGGCCTGCTTAGGTCTCTTTAAAGACAATCTAGGCTCATTATCTGCTTCACTGGATCAGTAGAGTCCAAGTTGCTGATTTGTCCCTCGGAGATGGGTACAGAACTGGTCATTAGCTTGTCTGTCACTTGTCTTTTGTAAATGCCAACAAGTTTAGACATTGTTCAGGCCAGTCAGGAATCTTGTCTTTTTTAGAGTGTCAACAGACTACATCACCGTAGACCAACAATTTATTTTCTTTTTTACTTCTGTTATATTAATTACATGCTTAGGACAAGTATTTAGTTTGGTTAAAGATTTATGATTTATTTTGTTGCATGTTTAAAAATTAGAAAATACTTTTATATATATCCTACAATCTAGAAGAAAGATATTGTTTGATAATTGTTTCATGCAATTAATTAAATCTTTTAATACAATACTTGTTTCATACAATATAATTACTTGTCTATTTCATGCATATGCATTTAGAGAATTATTCTTGCAAATAAAAAATTATTTATATTCTTACCAACAGTAATTCTAATAAATCTTAGAAAAGAAAATTTGCATCCTAACAAATTTATCTTTTACAAGTTCTTAAAAATTAAACTCTATTTGTTCTAATTCTTACAAGATAAAATCTTGCAATATAAGATCTTAGGAAATTTTTTTCATAACATTGTCCTTTTTCATTGTAAAATATTATTACAAGATCTTATATAATTATTTTTATTACAAAAGGAAAAATATTTACAAGACAATTTATATTATTTTAGATCTTGTCTTATTTTAAAAAAGATTATTATAAACTTTTATTGTAAGATTATATATATACATGCATTAGTTAATTAATTGCTTCTTGCAATAAACTTGGCTAAACAAAATTGTCTAATTCTTGCTATTTATTTTAAGGATTATTTGTCTTGATTCTTGCAAGTCAATTGTTAATTAATTCCTGCTACTTTATTTCTAAAATTTAATTGGACTTATTGATTAGAAATTTAAAAGTAAATTAGTTTACAAATTGGAACAATCTTTTAGAAATTATTATTGAAACAAATTCGAACTAGAAAATAAAAAAAGTAAATCTTTTCCTAAATTTTCTATAAAGTTGGTGTTTAACTAAGAAAGCGTATGATTTTTTTATTAGGAAACACAAAGTGCAGAAATCTCTCACCTGAGTCACGCTGATCAAGCCAATTGGACTGATGAATTTGGGTCTTGACTAACCCAACTTGAGAAATATATTAAACTGTTTAATTTATGCAATTTAGGATTGCTTGACACAAACTATATCTTCCTAGAATCATTTGGCATATAATTAAAGAAAGATTATACACCATCTTATTCTGTAAACTCTAATTTTAAAGCTACCAATATAAACTAAATTCTGACATTTTCAAATAATTTTGAAATACAGAATTTAGGTAGCATCATCCTGTCACTATGGCCACCCTGATCATTTCAAGGGTGTCAAATTAGAAAAATTCTCCAGAACATACTCTAAGAGGTGAAAAAACCAGGTAAAATACTGGTTGACAATCTTTGGGCTCATATCAGCCGTAGATGACACCATTACTGCAGCTTCTCCTAAATCATCGTCTGTTGGATTTTCTCCTGTTGAAACTCCTCCTATAACTCCTTCCTCCCACATCTATTTGAAATCTAAGAAAATTTACTACTATTGTCTCCATAGAATTCTTAGTGCACTCTCTGATAGTTTATATGACATTTATTCTAAATATAAGAATGTTAAAGAACTATGAACAGCTCTCGAGGATGAATATGTCTTTGAAAATGCTGGAATCGAAAGATTCACGTCCCTCTCCTTTAATAAATTCATGATGACTGATAGTAAACCAATCAATGATCAACTTCGATTTCAAGATTATATCCGACACATTCAATTAAAAAGAAATCAATTCTCCAACGATTACAAGGTGTCCTGTCTCATTGATAAACTCCCTCCTTCCTGGTCAGCTTTTGCTGGAGACATCCATCACAAGTAAGGTGACCTAACTCTTATTCAAGCCCTAAAAGTGATTCACATAAAAGATCAGCATAGGAAAAACTCTAGAACCAAATTCAAAATGAAAGCTAAAGTGAATTTGGTGGATAAAGCCTAAACGCAAATTTATGAATCATGTAATCCCTGAACTTAGATGTACGTGTCACAGTATTAGTACTCGATATGGCGTATGTAATTGATTTGACCTTTCTGGCAGGTAGACTGAATTGATTTAAGCTCTAGATATAATTTCTTAATATTTTAAATTTTTTAGAATTTTTTGAAATTTTTCTGGATTATTTTAGAAAATCTCCGAAATCAGGGTCGACCGTACTGTTAATCAGCTCCAGGATTTTTAATGGGGTTGAATTTCAAGGATCTGCTATTAGATTGTTCTTCAAGATCATATTTTCTATTTTAACTTATTTTGGAGATTTTTTCTGATTTAACCAAAAATCTGGCCAATCTGGTGTCAAACAATATCAAAGAGGATTTTTAATTTGCAAGCTAAATTGAATTCCTTGAATCTGATTGCACGTTATTCCTTCAGGTAATATTTACTATTTTACAAAATTTTTGAAAACCATTCAGAACTAGTCAAAATTTGACCAATTAAAATATTAATTAAATAATACTAATTTATTTGATTCTTTCTTTTCTTCTCCAATCATCCTCTTTCTTCCCCCTTAATCTATCACCTCTTCCATCGACCTCTCTATCCTATAAATCTCTCTCACTCTTGGTTTTTCTCTCTCCCTCTCTCTCTATCCACATATCTCTCTCTAACTCTCTTTCTCTATCTATTTATCTCCCTCTTTTCTTTTCCCCTATATGTTTCTCTCACTCTCATACTCTCTTTCTCTTTCATAACTCTCACTCCCTCTGCTTACCTGCTCACCGCAGTCACAGTCGCAGTTGCCGGTCCTCCTCTCCTCTCTCTTTCCCTCTTCTCTTCTCTTCTCTCTCTCTTACTCTTTCTCTTCCTCTTTCTTTTTTTCTTTTCTCTTTCTATTTCACTTTTTCTCTCACACTCCTTCCTCACCCTCTTTATCCTTGTGACCATCATCGTCAGTGGCAGACCATCGCCGACCCACCCCTGGCTGTCTCACCGCGGCACCACCAAGAGCAACACCAATCACTGCCCCTTTCCGCTTCTTTCTCCTCCTCTCTTTCTCCTTCTCATTCTCTCTACCTCTTTAACGTTTCTCTCTACCTCTCTCCCCATGACTGCCGGCCGGCCAAGTTATCGCCGCCAGCAGCCCCAGCCGCCACCTCCGTGCCTCTCTATTCTTTCTCTCGTTCTCTCTCCCTCTCACTCTCTCTCTCTTAATAAGTTCAAACCAATTACCGATTAATCAACCCAAAACTCGTTAACCCAAAACCCAATAACCCATATTCATTTAAGTTTACTGGGTCTGAGTTATTGGATTTGAACTCGACCCGTCAGCAACCCAAACCCGCTCCAAAACTTAATAAGGTAAAATTTCATAAAACGCCTGTTAATTAAAGTATATTTCATTTTAAACCCTATAAATTACATATTTAATCCATTTTTAAAGATTTTAGTGATTCGCGATATCTTGAGCATTCGGAATCTTATTTGGACGATTCTCAAGTCATTGCGATCATAGAAATACGAACTACATCCCTTTAATATTTATGTGAGTGTTTTTCTTTTATAAATTATATTTCATCATGTTAAATAAATTACATATTGATTTACTTAATAAATCATAGATGGAACATTTCTATATGTTGAGTTATTCTTAAACAATGGATAAAAAAATTCCAGAATAATAATTAAACTAATAATTATTAAAATGATTGAAAAGAGTTTGAAAATAGATAATTATATATAATTTCTTTGTGATATTGAACATAGTAATAACAATGAAATCATTATAATAAATACTGTTGTTTTCCATTGAAAATGATCGGGGAAAACTTAAAAAAAGAATTGAGGAGTGAAATTACAAGTAATTCTTTAAAGAAAGAAAAAATATTACAAGTAGATCTCCTCTGAGATTTCTGAGAAAGTATGCCGGTGGGAATCTAATCAGCGCGCGATTACTTTGTCTTGTTGACGATGCAATCGGTCGGGTATTCGAGCCTTCTCAGAGAATTTCCTTCTCGCTTGGTTCTGAAAATTCTCTGAAGGTAGAAGGCGTGTTGGGACTTTGGATGAAAGAGAGTTGAGTCTCTAGGGTTTTGAAAGCTTAAAAGTAAGAGGATATTTTTGCTATAGGTCTCTTAGATCTCTCCAAAATCTTCAACTCTTCTTCTCTCTTGCAAGGGACTATTTATAACAAAAATAGGGGTGTAACTGCCCCTCTTGAATTCAGGAAGACTGAATCAGTCTGCTAGCTTCATGCGAGGCTCGAAATACCCTTGTCGCGAGGCTAAATGCGAGGTTCAGGTGAAGTTAGGAGGTTCGCGCGAACTACTGATAGCCATTCGCGGCTTAATTGTCTCTACTTAATGTGGACGACGTGGGCGGGTGTAACCGCCCACTTAAAGTGGCATTAAACCCACTAAAGTAGTGGGGTTCACCCATTAATCCCTTGTGAAATTTTTAAATGGTCAACTGATGACCTAGGAACTCGCAGCGGAGCTAGGGGAGATCTTCATGCGAAGTTCATTTTAAAAGCTTCAGGCAAAGCTATATTCAAGACCTCCAGCGAGCCTAAAAGTTAGCTCATTTAAGGAGCTAGGTGAAGCTTCAAGCGAAACTAGAAGGTTCGCTCAGAGCAGAGCTGGACCATACTTCCTGTGAAGTTGGTGAGAAAGCTTTCGGCGAAGCTAATTTTAGCCCTCACTCTGGCTGATTGAAGCTTCGTGCGAAGCTAGTGGCTTTGGTCTTTTGACAAGGCAATGATCGAAACTAGCTCCTTCTTGGGCTCACGCGAGGCTAGGTGTTTGATCAGACCTAACTTTATAGGCATGCTTTAGCCTCTGAAGTGGGCAAAAACCTGATCATCAACTCGTTCAAAACTAACTTTTGTAAATATCGCTAAGTGTAGACGTCATTCAGACCGGTTGAAGTGATGCCCGGGGCTCATCTTTTTGGAGTGTCAACAAAAACCCCCTTCAAAGTTTTCATGAATCTAGAATGGATTGGTACAGATTCTGAAATACTTTGAATTTGAAGTCTGATACCTACATCGCTTAGGTCAGGAAAATCCACTGGGTGCAACTGCACACTAAATTAGGTAATCAGATTGGTTTTACCCTGAGAATTTTCATGAGGAATAAGCTCTTTGTGGAGCCAAGATGAAGCTTCAGGCGAAGCTAAAGATGAGCTCCCAGCAAAATTGGAGTAAAGCTTCAAGCGAAGCTAAAAATGAGCTCTCAGGGGAGCTGAGATATAAGCTCTCAGTGAAGCTACCAAAGCTTCCTGCGAAGCTAAAGAAGGCATTTGAGTGAAGTTAGCTAACTTTGCTACCTTAGGTTTTTCAACTGTCATTTCAAATTAAATTGAAATGACAGTTTGTGCTCCTTTTGAGGAGGCGAAGCTCAACGTTGAGCGTCTATAAAAAGCCAATTTGACTGAACTTCAGAGAAGTTTATCTTCTCTCTAAACTCCTCAAAACTTTTAAGAGTTTTAGAACTCTTTTCATCTTCTTCTTTCGAGATCTCTCAGAACTTCTACGAGTTCTAATGTCTCCCAAGCAACGTGCAGGGAAAGAGGTTGCCACCTCTGCGACGCGCCGCCGCCTCCGACCATTGAATGCCTTATTGCGGGTAGGGGTTCCTCCTTTTTTCAGAGATTTTTATCTCTTTTGAAGCCAAATTTTGGCTATTTCATGGTGAATCTGCCAGACTCACCATGATTTGGTGATCTCAGGGAGTCCAACTCCCTTAATTTTGATTCTATCTAATTTTAGGGGATTTAATTCTCCTTTAATCTCATGAATCAAAATCAGAAATTGAAAGGTTCACCCATGCGAAGCTAGCCCTTAGGGCTTTTTGCACTCTGCCTTTGTGCAAAGTGCGAAGTTAAGCTTCGTAGTAAAGCTAGATAAAGGGATTCCCCCCTTTTTAGTTCTTTAGGCATAATTGCCTTTTAAGCTTCTATGCAAAGCTAGTCCTTTATGACTTTCTACACTCTGCCTTTGTACAAAGTGGGAAGTTAAGTTTCAGAGCGAAGCTGATACTGAGCTAGCTTCGCTTGAAAAGTGAAGCCATGCCTGTGAAGATAGCTACACTTGAAAAGTGAAGCTATTATGCCTGACCCTTGTTACTTTCTGCACTTTGCCTTTGTGCAGAGTGCGAAGTTAAGTTTCGGAGCGAAGCTGATGCTGAGCTAGCTTCGCTTGAAAAGCAAAGCTGTGCCTTAGAAATTTGCATTCTTTTTTCCTTTTATCCATAAGCTAACATGCTTTCTTCTTTCTGTTTTTGCAGTGCACTATACTCCCGACCCATTGAATAGTCTTTTCCGGTTAGTCAGGGGATTGAATGAGAATGTCAGTCTGCAGTTTCAGGGGCATGCTTCTTTGTTCAGTGAAAGGAGTACTCCTGATCGCGACATCTTGATTCACACTGGAGATCAGCGCACGATGAGAAGTATACTGACCACTGCTCCTCTAGAAGACCGTTATCGAAAAATTTACCAGAAGCCCGGCTTTATGTTCAAAGATGCGGTGCCTGATTCGGAGCAGCAGCTACTAGCCGGAGAAGGCAGTGGATTTTCACTTTGGATGGCGAGAAGTATTATCTTCTGTCGAGCAAACATTATTTCCTGTTATCCTTCTTCTAGTGGGTGACGAGGCCTAAGAAAATTAACTAGCAAGTGACTCGGGCTACTGACTCAGTCAATGTGGGAATTCTGACAGCTTCATCTCACGGTTACACTAGGGCAGGTCCCCCTCGGTACATACTAGGTTTGCACCTTGGGAACGTTCTACAAGATATCCCGGTGGGGAAGAACCCAGCGATGGCCCAGACTTTTGGCAACTAATTCTTAAAGGTCAGCGGTAATTATCCGACAAAGGACTTCAGAGCTACGGGTTGGATTCATCCTCCGAAGGCCTAGTGGAAGAACTTGACCTTGTACGTTTTGGTTCACTTCGGAGAGGACCCGGAAAGATTCGGACTCTGCGAAGCTATTAGGGCCACATGCTACGATATCCAGATGAGCATTGTAAACTTCTACGCCATCTTTGAATTGTACTGCCCAGCCACAAGAACTTTTTTCACTTCGGTGGGCGAGCTGGGCATGGCTTTACACTAGATGCGGGGGGTCTCTGCCTAGCCAATGGTTCTCTTCCCTATGAGGAGTATTTTCCTGCGAAGCGGAGCTGGCGTTACTAGAGAAGCAGGAGCCTGCCTTGTTCGAGACTTACAGAGGCTGATGTGCCACTTCTACATCTGCTTGGATGTGCATAGTGGTTATAATGGAAACTCGAACAGCATAAAGAGCTGGGTAGATTATCTGTTTCCCACTCTGGAAGAAGCTCCCGAATAGCTCGATTCAGGGTGGTAGAAGAGGACATTCTTCGAATGATGAGAGAGCACGACCACGGAGACGTCATTTTGGAAGAAGACAACGATATCTATGAAAAAAATATACTATCAAGAGTTTTCATCATTAGGCTCATCAACCGATATCTCGGAAAGCACTTTTGGTCGGCTTTCTGTCAATTTGGTTGAACAGGTGTGTAGTGCCATCTCCCTCCAATGATGCCATTTTCCTGACCACTTCCGGCCGTTCGCTTGGTGAACGGTCGTTCTCTAGGCTACTCTAGCTATGGTGTGTTGCATACAACGAGGTCTTCATGCACTAACGGAGGCCTTCTGTAGTCCACCCGTAACAAAGAAGGGTAAAGGAACAGTTTTACCTCGCGACGGGCCAAACCCTAGGGTTAGATTGCCATACACATATCTAATGGCATGGTTTGCTTGCACTGTCTGGAGATCATCCAACCTGGGAAAGAGCCTTCAGAGGGTGTTTGGATCATGCATTTTCCCCGGTTCAAAAGGTCTTTGTGGGAGCGAATCTATGTGGTTGTGGTCCGCAAACTGTTGTGTCACCATGACATGTACAATTTTTTCCGATGTTTCCCCCTACATTCGAGACGCTAGTTATAGTGAAGAGTTCAAAGATGCCGAAGATGGTAGAACAATACTGAGCCGCGGAGCGTTCGAGTGGCTGGTAAGCATCAGGCCTTCCTACTTGGTATACCAGAGTGGAGACATCTGCTACCTGAAATGGTACATCCCCAGTCATTTTGCCCGCCAGTTCGGATATGACCAGCTCTATGTTGGCAATCCAAACACCAAATTGACTTTTATGGGGAGCTAGATCGATGGTGCTCGAGCTTGGCAATATTTTATTGCTGGTTGCACTAAGGCACGGCTGTGCATGTCATTGAGAACCCCAAATCTGCTAATGATTTTGGGGTTCTGCGAGTGGTACAAGACCTTCAATTCTGCGCCAACTGGGTCAACATCAACTCCTCCAGCTTGAAATGGATCTCTAAGCGGATGAAGCAGAAGGCGACTGAACAAGGGGAGGGTAAAAGAGTTCTAGTGTCAGGCTTTCCTGAGTTTATCGCTGTCATTGACAATGAAGCTTCCGATACTGAAAGCCCTCATTTTGGTGATGTTGCTGGCGCCGAGGTACCGCGGGATGTTCCTGGTGGGGTAGGCACGGCTCCCATGGAGGAAGTAGAGATGGAAGAGGAAGAGGAGGAGGAAGAGAAAAACCCGGACGTCCATTTAAAGCGAAAGCGAGAGGGTGGTAAAGAAACTCTCTATACCCAATTCTTGACTGTTCTTGATACTTCTAATCATATTAATGGAAACTAAGAATTATGGTATCTTGAAGATTATGACCAAGATTCAATTTCACCACAAAATCTTAAATTGACCAATATCAACTAATTGACAAATTGGCAAGTTTTCATTTCAATGAGATTGAACTTGAAGATGAATGTGACACCAATTCCAATGTTGTGATTCAGTTTCACTTTTTGAATCTATACTGACTCCGTATCCTTACCCGATTTGGACTCAATTCTGAAGCCAACACTGATTCCTGTCCCTATAGAGTTTGAATGCGAACCACTTATTTGGGATAGTTACATTCCATTGTTAGGAAATGAATGTAAACTTCAATTCTATAATTTGGATCAAAGTCATGAATCAACTCTGACTCTCGAGCCTAAACTTGATTTTAGTTTTATTCCTGAGTTAGTATCAGTTCTCATTTTTTTCATTGTTGAACCCAAATCGTCAATTCCACAAAATCACATTCCATTATTGAACCAAGATGTAGATCAATATGACTCCGTAATAATATCCTAAGATTGATCATATAACTAAAAAATTTCATGCTAGGATCCTGCATGATCCTATTCATATTGGGGAGTATAAAATGCTAATAAGAAAGAGGTCATGAAAGGTTAGTTTCATGAAAATTTACAGTATCTAGATTTAGCAGAAACACTTGGCTCAATGAGACCACCACCGGAATCACCACCTTGAGTGACAATTTTTCTTCCCTTTCTCTTTTTTCATGTATTATTGCATTTCATTCATACATTGAGGACAATGCATGAGTTAGGGTGTGGCGAGGGTTTACTAACATACTAACTTAGTTTTACAAATATATATATATATATATATATAAAAAGAGAAAAGAAAAATTCCTTTCTTTAGAACTTTTGAAAAGAAAAATAATACTTTGACTTTTTTTTTGTAAGAAATTAAGTTAACTTTAAGGAATAGGAGGATCATAATTAAGATTTCTTATACTTGGTCAAAATAAAATTATTTGTTAATTTTGAGGTTAGGAAGAAAGATTGAAAAAGTAATTTAGTCTTGATTTTTACCTTGATGAAATATGCATACTTTACACACTTAGAGTTCTAAAACAAAGATTCTTATGCCTTATAAAAAAATAAATAAAATAAATAAAAAATTTATTATATAAAAAAATTCCCTGATTAAGCTGGGTATTTTTGCCTCATAAAGCATAAGCATTCACACCTGAAAGTGGTTCCTATAAATAATAATTCTTAGTTTTGTTGCCTTGTTTGCTCGAGTTCAAGTCCTTTGGGTGTTCTCTCATCCGGTTCCCTAAAGCCGACCGACCTTGAAAGTCACCGACTAAGGCTCGTTACATAGACGAATTAGAAAGCCTAATGAGCTAAGGAAAATTACTGCCATAAATGAAAAAATAATAATAAGCATAACAGTTAGAGTTGAAGAATCTTGAGTCAAACTTTCATGGTCATAAGGTGCATAGGACTTAGGGTAAAATAATAGACAAGATGAGAAATACAATTTTGATACTTACTTTGATTGAAAACAAGTTTTTGAATAGAGACTAAGTTTAAGAATGACTAAGTTTGATAATCTTATGACTTATAGATTCTTAAATTTTTACATTAATACTTCAAATATTTTTTTCTTCAAAATGCGTTTTCAAAATACTAACACTTTGTTTTTCTTTATTTATGGATTTTGTAGGTGTAATCCGCTGAAAATTCTTACGAGACAAACTTGTCCTCTAGGGGTAACTTAGAGTTTAATGGCTTGTTGTACGTGCTAAGTGCAACTGTGATTTCTACAAAAGTGAGTTAGGTTAAGGTCAGTTAAGTTTTTCTTTTCTCTTTTAGTTGCTTGAGGACGAGCAAAAGATAAGTGTTGGGATATGTCTGGACACATAAATTACATAATTGTTACTGCATTCATATATTTATTCTATAATAATTCATACAACTCACTTGTCTTAATATCTGAATTCATCCATGATATGATAGAGAGAAGATAAATACAAATCCTATCCAATTAAATCCAAAAATTTTAATCAACGGGGATCGATTCAAATCCAGAGGCTTTAGAAGTAATCTATCTGAAGATCGGGTGTATCAGATGATATAATAACAATTAAAGTTCAAGTAAAAAGGATTTTTTGAAAACTAATTGGTTGAGCTGAAGATCAAAAGATATATCGTCAAATCTAGAGCACAAACTGAAATCCCAATTGGATAAAAGGATAGAGGACAAATGGATGGACGCACCCAGATCCTAGCCCTACGATCAGGATCTTGCTGCAGAAATGCAAGAAACATGACAAAAACTGTGTTTCTGCGGCCTTAGTTTCAAATCTTAGGGAGCGCCAGCTCCCCTTGTCTTCGTATGTCTATCCTCTGGCTTTTTCTCCTACAAATACCTCATACTTAGAAGGCAAAGGGAGGGATTCCAGCAGAAAGCTTTAGTTTAGGTTTTATTTCTTTTTCAATATAATTTTCATTTTTATTTTAGGTTACAAAGAGTTACACGCAAGAAGAAGAAGAATTGTAACTAGAGTGACACTGATATAATCATTTTTCAAGAGAGAATTGTATTGAAGTGTCATCATGGAGTTTTTCTATTTTTTTCATCATACTTGATCTAGCGAAGCACCGCGTTCAAGTTACTCTTTCTATTTGCTTTACTTTACTTCACGCTGAGGTGAGTCTTTATTATGATTCAACGGTAGAGGGAAATACTCTTTTAGTATTTCTTTCTATTCATTAGTTTAGAATCACACTTCTCCTTTTTATCTCTTTTTCTTGTAAGTACAACATAATTTTTCTTCTACCATCTTCTTCTTAACTTAATATAACATTTTTATTTTCTTTTTATAAAACTAAGAAGAATTATTAACTTGTTTTTAGTAAATTAAAATAAAAAACTTACTTAATTGCTTCCATCGCAGTCCCTCTCTGTGAATCACGACCCGTTAGCCCTAAGCTACATAGTAGTATTGAGGACGTAACACTTCTCTAAATATGGTATTTTGTGTGCAAGTTTGACTCGATCAAATTTCTCTACCCGGAAAACTCTACTGTGGGGACAACTTAAGAATGGTCTGTATGTCTTCTCCCTAGGGAACCATAACTTCACCGCCTCTCCCCAGGCTCTTCTCGGTGAGCGTGCATCTTCCTCCGTCTGGCATGAGCACCTAGGCCATCTCTCTACTGGAGTTGTCTCCAGCGTTTTATCTCAGCATTGGTCTTTTACTTCACTGACCGTGCTGATACTTTTCTCTGCATCCCCTGTAAGTAAGGAAAGTCACCGTCTCTCTTTTTCACTATCTTTCACGGTTGCTACTGCTCCTTTAGAGCTTATTTACTCTGATTTATGAGGTTCGTCTCCTGTATCCACTGTAAATGGTCATCGCTATTATATTAGTTTTGTAGATCACTACAGTAAGTATGTTTGACTTTATCCTTTAATTAATAAAAGTGATGCTTTCTCCATTTTCTTGAGTTCAAAATTCATGTCAAAAAATTTCTTAGGCGTTCCATTAAAGCACTCCAAATTGATGGTGGTGCCATTAAATTCTAACCTTGTCTTCTCAGGATATTGCTCATCGCCTATCCTGTTCAACACTAGTGCCCAAAATGACACCACAGACAGAAAGCACCGCCACCTTGTCAAGACCGCCTTATTTTCCTAGCCCGGTCAAATATTCCATTCCATTACTGGCCTTATGCCTTCCAAACCACTTCATTTCTTATCAATAGAATGCCTACCCCCGTCCTCCACAATCTATCTCCCTGCTAAAATTTATTTCATAAAGTATCTGACTACCTTTTCTTACTTTTTTTGTTGTGCTTGCTCTCCTTATCTGTGTCCTTATCAAACTCATAAGTTTGATGTCGGTCCAGTCAATGTGTCTTTTTAAGTTACTCGGCTTCGCATAAAGTTATCAATGTTTGCATGTCCCCTCTGGTCGTATTTATATCTCCCAGGATGTTGTGCTCTCGACGAGTTCTTTCCTTTCCTTTCTCCTTTGTCCGCTCCCTCTCTCCACCTACTCCCCCGCCCTCACCATTGATCCCCATCTCCACGTCTCTGTTACTGTCCATTATTCAAGTCCCCTCTTCTTCTCCTTCACCACCACCTCCTTCACATACTCCTTCTCCACTATCTCCATCAGCGCCCACCGATCAGTCCTTATCAACGTCCTCATCCTCGGCTTTCATAGTCCCCTTCTTACCCGGACCCACCATATGGTCACCAGAACACACGATAACACCAGAACACTAAAAGTTTAGCTAGCCACCCGCTTTCCTCTGCCTACCTGTCTCATGGCTGACTTGGCTACCTCAACCCACATGTTTCAAGTAAGCTTCTAAAGATCTCAAGTAGCGCCAGACAATGGATACTGAGATGAATGCATTGCTTAAGAACAAAATCTAGTCTCTTGTGTCATACCACTCTACCATGAATCTGATTGGCTACAAATGGGTTTTCAAGTTAAAATATAAACCTGATGGTTCTGTTGATAGGTATAAGTCCCGCCTAGTGGCCAAGGGTTTTCATCAACAAGCAACATTAGACTATGGTGACACATTCAGTCTGGTCATCAAACCGACCACTATTCGTACTGTGTATAGTTTGGCCGTCTCTAGAGGCTGGTCTATTCGACAGTTGGATGTAAATAATACATTTTTGCAGGGTTTTCTTACTGAGACGGTCTACATGAAACAACTTTCGAAGTTCATCAATTTCGCTCATTCCAATCATGTATGCAAGTTTCACCGTTGTATCTATGGCCTCAAACAGGCTCCGCGAGCCTAGTTTTCTCGCCTCAACAATTATCTAGTCACAATGGACTTTGTGGACTCCAAGTCCGACACGTTTATCTTTCTCTGACAGGTCGGGACAGATTTTCTTCTGGTTCTTATCTATGTGGACGACATCATTATTACAGGCAATGACTCACGGGCTATCACTCATTTTATTCATGGACTAGACCGAGAGTTTTCATTAAAAAATCTCGGCCCACTGCACTATTTCTTGGGCATGGAGTGTCACTGTACACCCTCGGGTCTCTTTCTCTCCCAACAGAAGTACATACGTGACTTGCTTCTCTGGCTCAAGATGGATGGTGTCAAGCCCGTCAGTTTGCCTATGGCTACTTTTTGTAAGCCCCCCAAGGTTGTTGGCACCTCTCTCTGACCCCTTTGTTTATCGAAGTACGGTTGGGCTACAATACTTAAGCTTTATCAGACCCGATATTGCCTTCTCGGTGAACAAGGTTGCTCAGTTCATGCAAGCTCCAACCGATGAGCATTGGAGCACTGTAAAACGGATCCTCCGTTGCCTCAAATTTACCATTCAGCATGGCCTTTTCTCTCGTTATTTTTCTGTACAGCTTACTGCTTACACCAATGCAGATTGGGCAGGGTCGATCGATGATCGAAAATCCACCAGTGGCTATTGTGTCTTTATTGGTACAAATCTCATTTCTTGGAGCTCGAAGAAGCAATGCACTGTGGCACGATCCATCATTGAGGCAGAGTATAGAGGTGTGGCGAACGCTGCAGCAGAGGTCGTTTGGTTACAGTCATTACTTCATGAGTTTGAACTTCTGCAATCTCCCCCTATGTTCTATGTGACAACTTCGGTGCAACATATCTCTCGGTCAATCTTATTCGTCACTCACGCTCTAATGAGATCGACATTCATTTTGTGCGGGACTATGTCGCCAATGGAGTCCTGAAAGTTCGGTTTTTGAGCATTAAAGACCAACTATCAGACATCCTTACCAAGCCTTGTTATCTCACATTAAGGTGGACCAATAACCTTGGTTAATTAACATTGGATTCCTAATTAAAGTTAACTGATATTAAAGATGCCCATATTAAAGTTACATTTATATATATGTTAATAATAACATGAGGTATAAAGGAACCATGATGGGTGGTTTTATCTCAGGGTTATTTGGTAAATGTTAGACCCTCATCTCTCCTCCTGAAAAGAATATAACCTAGGCTCATTATTTATGAGTATGAAAGAGAATTCCATCATAATTGCAAGGTTGTGAAAAGAAAAGGAGACAGAGAGAAGAAGGGTCTGCATTAGGGTTCTTGCAGGATTAAAGAGAAAGATCAGATCTTCATCCATCTACGTTCTTCTTCCACCTTTCAATGGCTTCAGGTATGGATTTAGTATTGTTTTAGTTATGTATTTGATTTTTTGAGATGATTGATTCTAGATCCATGGCAATTTATCCGCATTAAAGTTTATATAATTCTTACATTGGTATCAGAGCCTGGTTTTAGAATCAATACATCTTGGATTATGGATTATGAAAAATTAGGGTTTTGATTAACAGTTCATAAAATTAAATTTTTGATCTTTTAATTGTAGAATTTTAAGAGGATTTATTAACCCTAATGTTCTGTTCAATTTCCTCTAATTGTACAATTAATTGGGATCAAATTTCAGGAATTATTAACCCTAATTTTTCCCTAATTAAATATTTCCGCCGGCAATCTGGAACTGCCCGCGATAACAGCTTCGTCGCCTATTAGTCGACTAGCCCGAAACACTAGTCGACTAAAGTATTTTTCAGAAACTTAAGAACTCTCTGTTTCGGTACAGGAGTCGACTAATTATGTTGAGTAGTCGACTAATAAAATGTATAGTCGACTAACTATTTTCCCAAGTCGACTAATATTTAACCGAGAGTTGCCTTCCAACAGGAGTCGACTAATAAAATTTGTAGTCGACTAATAAATTTATAGTCGACTAATAATATTGGTATAGTCGACTAACCTTGCGTTGCCCTAGTCGACTAGACCTAAATGTATAGTCGACTTGACTTGACCCAAGTCGACTAGTCTTTCTTGTAGTCGACTAATGCTTGTTTGATTCAATCATAATGTATGTTACACATTTAAGTCATTGTGTTAATATTGATTGATGTTGGTCAAGTAATAGAATTGGAGTATTATAGTATTACTCAAATAAAAGATTAGAGAATATTATTGGTTAGTTTTGTATTCGTAAGCTTATTGATTTAGTAGTTGCCAAAGTGACCTATGTTAGTAAACCTTATGAATATACAACTACATAAAAGACTTGTCAATGTAAGTGACATTAAAGACAATAATACTCTCGATGGCGGTTCTAGTTAGGAGTTTGGGACTGGCCCAAAGGAAAGTCTCTTTCAAATAATTAGGAACCGGGGTAGGGTAGTGTAATTTATGCAACTTAGTGGTGTAGAATTGGATACCCAAAGGTAACATGACTTACTGTCTAAGTAGCATAAATTATATTAGACCTACATAGGTGATAAAAGAGTCTCACCTAAAGAGTGAACACTAGATATGCTTAGGTTTCGCCCAAAGGAGAAATCAAAGTGATATCAATAGTTCATCTTAATTAAATTTAAAACTTTGTATTGATTCGTGGCCTAATGTGAGCTATGTCCTATTATGTTTCAGTGAACGTTCCCACTTCCCTTTACACTCATGCAACTAGCATTCCAGCCCTGAATGGTACCAACTTTTCTAAGTGGTTTGAACATGTACAATTTACACTGGGTGTTCTGGACCTTGACATGGCCCTTTTAGTAGAGAAACCTGATGAAGTAACTGCTGAAAGTACATCAGAACAGGCTAGCCATGCCAAAACTTGGGAAAGGTCGAATAGACTCAGTCTCATGTTCATTAAGATGACCATAGCCAATAACATCAAGACTTCACTCCCACATACCACTAGTGCATCTGAACTTTTAACTGCTGTTAAAGACCGATTTAAGTCTGCAGATAAGTCATTAGCTGGCACCCTTATGGCTGAACTTACCACCATGAAATATGATGGTAGTAGAGGAGTTCAACAACACATTCTTAATATGACTGATAAGGCTGCGAAGTTAGGATCACTGGGAATGAAAGTGGATGAATCCTTCTTAGTACAGTTCATCCTCAACTCACTTCCCTCTCAGTTTGGGCCATTCAAGATCCACTATAATACTCATAAGGATAAGTGGAATCTGAATGAGCTGACTGGTATGTGTGTACAAGAGGAAGTGAGACTGAGGCAAGAAGGGCAGCACTCAGTGTTGGCAGTAACTCAAGGAGCTATCCATAAGAAAGGTAAATATGGAAGAGGTAAGAGGTTTCCATCAAAGAAAGGAAATGACCATGGGAAAGTAGCCAAGGTCATAGAAAGGTTTTCACTGTCAAATGCTACTTCTGTGGCAGAAAAGACATGTGAAGAAGGACTGCAACAAGAAGAAAGCTTGGTTCGAAAAGAAAGGTATAAATCTTTCTTTTTATGTTATGAATCAAATCTTGCTGAAGTACCTTCTAATACTTAGTGGATTGACTCTGGAGCCACAACTCACATAACTAATTCAATGCAGGGATTCCTTACAACCCGGAAACCGAAGAAAAGTGAGAGATTCGTCTTTATGGGGAACCGTCTCAAAGTGGAGGTCGAGGCTGTTGGTACTTACCGACTACTCTTAGAGACGGGACATCAGATGGATCTTGAGGATACTTTTTATGTACCTTCGATTTCTAGGAACTTAATGTCATTATCCAAATTAGATGTTTTTGGATATTCTGTTTTATTCAGTTGTGGAAAACTCAGTTTAATGTATAATTCAATGTCGGTTGGACATGAAATTTTATGTGATGGTTTATATAAAATTTCATTGAATGATGAGTTTGCACAATCTTTATTATCTCTGCATTCGAATGTTGGTATTAAACGTGGCTTAATTAATGAAAATTCCTCTATCTTGTGGCATAGACGACTGGGGCATATCTCCAGGGATAGAATTGAAAGATTAGTGAAGAATGAGATTTTGGATAACCTAGACTTCACTGATTTTAGTGTGTGTGTGTGGATTGCATAAAAGGAAAGCAAACAAAACACACTAAGAAAGGTGCCACAAGAAGTAAAGAACTCCTTGAAATAATTCATACAGATATTTGCGGACCACTCTCCATTCCATATTTTACGGGAGAGAGATATTTCATTACCTTTATAGATGATCTGTCACGTTATGGTTATGTATATCTAATTCATGAAAAGTCTCAGGCCGTTGACATCCTTGAGGTGTTCATTACAGAGGTTGAGAGACAATTAGATAGAAAAGTTAAAATTATAAGATCAGATCGAGGTGGTGATTTTATGGTAGATATGATGAGTCAGGACACATCCTGGCCCATTTGCCAAATTTCTAGAAAAGCGTGGCATTTGTGCTCAATACACAATGTCAGGTACACCTCAGCAGAATGGTGTTGCTGAAAGGCGAAACCGGACACTTATGGATATGGTTAGGAGCATGATGAGCTTCTCTATTGTACCCAATTCATTGTGGAATGAAGCCTTAAAGACTGCTATGTATATCTTGAACAGGGTTCCTAGTAAGGCAGTCCCAATAACTCCTTTCGAATTGTGGACTGGTAGGAAACCTAGTTTAAGACATTTACATGTTTGGGGTTGTCCAGCAGAGGCTAGGATATATAATCCACAAGAAAAGAATTAGACTCAAGAACAATATCTGGGTATTTCATTGGTTATCCAGAAAAGTCTAAGGGATACAAATTTTATTGTCCTAACCATAGTATAAGAATAGTTGAAACTGGTAATGCCAGATTCCTTGAGAATGGCGAAATTAGTGGGAGTGATGAACCAAGAAAGGTAGATCTTGAGGAGGTAAGGGTAAATATCCCAATACCCTTTCCTTCAAGAGAAATTGTTGTCCCTCAACTTGATCATCAAGCTGAGATACCAGAACAACATAATAATGTTGGTTCACCACTCCATGAGGATATTGCCATTGAAAATGTAGTAGAACCACCACAACCGGCAGCTTTGAGAAGATCTCAAAGGGAAAGAAGATCTGTCATTTCAGATGATTATGTGGTGTATCTACAGGAATCTGATTATGATATTGGGATAAATAAAGATCCAGTTTCATTTTTACAAGCTATAGAATGCAATGATTCTAGTAAATGGGTTGATGCTATGAATGAAGAGTTGAAATCTATGGACCAAAATAAAGTCCGGGATCTCGTCGAATTGCCTAATAACTGTAAGAAAGTCGGGTGTAAATGGGTCTTTAAGATCAAGCGTGACTCTAAAGGCAATATCGAACGATATAAGGCCAGACTTGTGGCTAAAGGTTTCACTCAGAAAGAAGGCATTGACTATAGAGAAACCTTCTCTCCAGTATCAAAGAAGGATTCTCTTAGAATCATTATGGCACTTGTAGCTCATTATGATTTGGAGTTACATCAAATGGATGTGAAAACTGCTTTTCTGAATGGAGATTTGGATGAGGAAATTTACATGGAGCAACCTGAAGGTTCGCAAAGAAAGGAAAAGAACACTTGGCTTGCAAATTAAAGAAATCCATATACGGACTTAAACAAGCTTGCAGGCAATGGTATATAAAGTTTAATGATACCATTACCTCTTTTGGATTTACAGAAAACACTGTTGATCAGTGTATATATCTAAAGATCAGTGGGAGCAAGTTTATCTTTTTTGGTTCTGTATGTGGATGATATCTTGTTAGCCAGTAGTGATATTGGTTTGCTGTATGAAACTAAAAGGTATCTTACCAAGAATTTTCAGATGGTTGATATGGGTGAGGCAACTTATGTTATTGGCATAGAGATCTTCAGGGATAGATCTCGAGGATTGCTAGGATTGTCTCAGAAAAGTTATATAAATCGAGTCTTGGAAAGATTTCATATGAAAATGTGTTCAACCAGTCCTGCACCCATTATGAGGGGTGACAAATTAAGTGGGAGCCAGTGTCCTAGAAATGACTTAGAAAAGGGTCAAATGCAGAAAGTTCCTTATGCGTCAGCAGTTGGGAGCTTGATGTATGCACACACTTGTACCAGGCCAGATATCAGTTATGCTGTTGGGATATTGGGGAGATACCAGAGCAATCCTGGAATGGAGCACTGAAAATTAGCTAAGAAGGTAATGCGGTATCTTCAGGGAACGAAGGACCTAATGCTCACATATAGGAGATCTGATCAGTTGGTAGTGATCGGCTATTCGGACTCAGATTTTGCTGGTTGCCCAGATAGCAGGAAGTCTACCTTAGGCTTTATTTTCTTGCTAGCAGGTGGGGCAATCTCGTGGAAGAGTGTAAAGCAGTCTATCACTGCTTCATCCACGATGGAGGCTGAGTTCATAGCATGTTTTGAAGCCTCGAATCATGCATTATGGTTAAGGAATTTTATCTCAGCACTTGGTGTAGTTGACTCTATTGCCAAGCCGCTGAAGATATATTGTGATAATACAGCAGCCGTTTTCTTCTCTAAGAATGGTAAGTACTCTAATGGTTCTAGATACATAGAACTGAAGTACATGGTGGTTAGAGAAAGAGTTGAGAAACAGAAAGTGTCAATTGAAAGTAAAAGTACCACTTTAATGGTTGCTGATCCAATGACAAAGGGATTGCCTCCAAAGACATTTAAGGAACATGTTGTTAGAATGGGTCTTTTGAGTAATCTGTAAATGTATGTTTTGATACTTATGTAATTGACATTATTGCACAATAAAAGTTGTTTCTGTGTTTCCTGTTATCCAATTATGTGTGCACATATTATGTATGGATGTTTGTTAAACAGGAAATGTCTTTACAAGACAATTACAGGGGTCATTTTGGTTATGGACTCAATTAGTAAGGGTTATCAATGTTGTGGTACATAGAAGGGAGTATGACATGGATGTTGTATAACCGCTATGACTCGCATTGGTGGTCCAAGCTAATTGCAGTATTATAGTATTTCATATTTGGGCTTATCAGTTGTTGTTTTAAAAATTCGTGATCACGTGTCAAGGTTTTTCAGTATGGAATCCAATGGAGTCAAAATGTTTTGAAAATGAGTCTTTTCTTTTATTTGTTTTCTAAAGTTTTTAACCTAATCGGTTAATGGTCCAAGTGGGAGAACGTTAATCTCACATTAAGGTGGACCAATAACCTTGGTTAATTAACATTGGATTCTTAATTAAAGTTAACTGATATTAAAGATGCCCATATTAAAGTTACATTTATATATATGTTATAATAACATGAGGTATAAAGGAACCATGATGGGTGGTTTTATCTCAGGTTATTTTGGTAAATGTTAGACCCTCATCTCTCCTCCTGAAAAGAATATAACCTAGGCTCATTATTTTATGAGTATGAAAGAGAATTCCATCATAATTGCAAGGTTGTGAAAAGAAAAGGAGACAGAGAGAAGAAGGGTCTGCATTAGGGTTCTTGTAGGATTAAAGAGAAAGATCAGATCTTCATCCATCTACGTTCTTCTTCCACCTTTCAATGGCTTCAGGTATGGATTTAGTATTGTTTTAGTTATGTATTTGATTTCTTGAGATGATTGATTCTAGATCCATGGCAATTTATCTTCATTAAAGTTTATATAATTCTTACAAGCCTTTGAGCTCATTGAGGTTTTTTGCTAAAGAACAAGCTCTTGGTTCTTTTGAACCCGCTTCGCTGCGCGCGCGCGCGGGGGGAGGGGGGTGTTAGAGATATTAATGACAACACATGACTCATGTGAAAGATGTAAAAGAAACCCCTTTTGAAATCAATCAGATCTTAAAATCTCTCTATGAAAATAGGAACACGTGAAACCCATTGAACTCATTCTCGCTCTCAATCAATATTTCTTATTGTTTCCCGTAAATCAGTGTAAACATATGATCAATATGTGTGTGTACACACAACCAAGAAGCATAGCTAGTGGTATCTTGTCATTACACAAATAAGTGTTCTTCTTCTTATTCTTTATCTATTTAAATTCTCTTTGATTTGTCTATAAGTAATTTTTTTCTCATCTTCTTTACTTTTCCTTTTATTTGTAATTTTGCGGCCTACAAATAATGAAGTTAAAAGAACAATACAGTTACATACGTAGAACAAGTTCGCGTAGCATAATTGGATTCTCTCGTTAGAGTTATGATAACAATAACACCTTATACCGTCCACGGTCCACCGAAAGAAAAAAATATAAGAATGATGTTGACCCGTGATCTCCCTAATTATTGTTACGTTATTGTTGATCCAAAGAGGAGGAGGAGAATTGAATATTTCCCTAGCCTGGACTATAGTTTTAAGTTTGTAAAATAACTCACGAGTCAACCGCTGCAGTTTAAACTTGTAAGAAACTCAACATCCAAGCACTTGGCTCTACTTGCACGCGAGTACATGTTTCTTGGCTCTACTTGCACGCGAGTACATGTTTCTTGTTCGTGTTGGAGTTACGAGCAGACTCACATGTGTTGGCGGACGTTTATACTGGATTTTATAAAATAATAAAATAATGTATATAATTTGCAACTTTTTTTGACATATAATTTTTTTTTAAGATTATTTTTACTAATATAAAGATACTTTGAGTTCTAACTCAAGTGATAACTTATAAATTGAAGTTATTCGCAATCACAAATTCAATTAGGTGCAATGCTTTTAATTTGAGAAAATGGATTAAAGAATATAAGTATTAACTTGCCCCCACACGTTGTCCGAAATCACTCATGGGCCAAAGCCATTTTTGTCGTTTTTTGGGCCAATTGTAGCCTTCATGGGTGAGGTCTGGCCCATCAAAACACAGCATCGCTGTCTCAGCCCACGGATATACAAGCCCACCACTCTGATAATTTTTCTCTCATCTTCACATATATTTTCTTTTCTAATTTTGTTTCCCATTGTTCATAGAATTCATGAATTAATTGTTAAAGAGGGAAGTCATTAGAGTGAGCGAAAGCATGGTTGTGAAACATTAATTTGAATGAAGTTTCTCTCTAACTATGAAATTTAAATGCAGCTAAGTAATTTATAGAAATTTTCGAGTCTTAAGTTTCTAAATTCAGACAATAACATTCTAGCTTAAATGAAATCATGATTTCATAAATTACATTTCATAATAAACAAAATATTAAAAAAAGAAAAAAAGAAAAAAGAAATTGCAAGAACAAGCGTAGCGTGCGCCGCACCACTCTCCCCACTTAAACCGGGTTCATTTTCTCTCATCAATCTCCTCCGCTTCTTCCTACAAAATCACAATAAATTTAGGAAATATAACTACATAATAAAATTCGCATTCAATTTCTCCAAACAAAAAAAAAAAGGGAAAAATGGCGATGAATTTGTCAACGACGGTCGACGTCGAGACGCCGCCTGCCCCCGACACCCCCACCGCCGGGGTCAACAGGCCGCTGGCCAACGGCGGCCTCGGCGGCGGCGGGGACAACGCGGCGGCGGGGACTGTTAGAAAAGGGAAGCGGGAGGATTTCCGAGAGAAGTGCGTCGTCGCTCTCCGACTGGCCACGTGTGTCCTCTCGCTGACGTCGGCGATCGTCATGGCCACGAACAAGCACGGAGATTGGAAGGAGTTTCAGCATTATGACGAGTACAGGTCGGTAGCGATTTGGTTTGGTTTTTGATTCGCTGAAAATTGATTGATTGAATGTTTGGAAATTGAATTCGTTTTTTTTTTTTTTTTTTGGTTGGATTTTGAAAAAAAAATTGCGAAGGTATTTGCTGGCGATTGGTTTCATAGCGTTTCTGTATACGTTGGTTCAGCTATTCCGGTTCGTTTCGGCCCGAGATGTTGTGCCTAAGCGGCACGTTGGGACCTTCGATTTCGCCGGCGATCAGGTGGGTTTTTTTCTCTGAGAGGACTCTTGAATGTTGACATGTTGTTACCTGCTGTTTGGTTAAGGGTGGAAGTGAGGAATTGAGGAAGTGATAATAATTCCCTTTGGAACTTAAGAATTGGTCAGTAAGTTTTTCGGTGTTTGGATGTTATTGGGAAGTGTGATTTAGAAAATGTTTTGTCTTTTCCTGTTTGGATGATAATGTGAAAGTGGAGGTGGAAAAGTTGACCACAAAGTTGACCGTAAAATAATATTAAAATAAAAATTAATTAAGAAAAATAAAAATGGACTGTAATTAGAATGCAAGTGAGATTTACATGATCAAAAAATTAACTGTCTTGTGATGCAACTTATTACAAATGAGATTTACATGACCACAAAATTAACTGTAACACTCTAGAAGTGAGGAAATGATTGTGTAAAAGAGAAAAGTAAGGGTTTTTTCTTATTTTACTTTTCTGGTGTTTGGATAGATAAGAAAGTGAGCAATTATACTTCCTTATTTCCTTACTTCCGTCTACTTTCTTGCAACCAAACAGCCCCCATGTTTCATTGTTTTAAATATTTATGATTATTTTTGCGCTGTTTGGTTTCAAGTAGTGAGCGGGGAGTAAGAAAATGAAAAAGCATCAATTTTTTTATTTTTCTATTTATTCATACACAGAAAAAAAAAAAGAGAAAATCTTTTTTTTTCTTTTCTCTTTTACATAATCATTTTCTCACTTTCAGGATGGTACAGTTAATTTTGTGGTCATGTAAATCTTATTTTTAATAAGTTATAACTCAAAACAGTTAAATTTATGATCATCTAAATCTCACTTAAATTTTAACTACAGTCTAAATTTTTTTTTAATTAATTTTATTTTAATATTATTTTGCTGTCTACTTTGAGGTTGACTTTTTCACTTTTACTTTCACGTTACCATCCAAACACCGAAAAAAACATAACATTTTCCAAATCACACTTCTAGTAACATTCAAACCCGAAAAACTTACTAACCAATTCTTAAGTTTTAAAGAATACAATCCTCACTTTCTCACTTCCACTCCTAACCAAACAGTCCTTTTACGAAACATTTATTATGCCATTCAAATTAAATTATTTAGTTAAATATTTGACCTCCAATTAATATAATATAAAGTCTTATCCAATGATTCATTTTGTTTAAAGGAAAATATCAAAATAATATTAATACTTCTAAGCAGGTTTTTCATCCAAATTTCTTCACATTAGGATATCATTTGCTTTTCAAATACATTTATTGCACGTGTTAGGAATCTAATATTTTTTTTAATTTTAGCAAGATTTAGATCAGTGTCACTTAATGCAGATTGAAATGAAAAAAATTCGAAAACGACTGTAAAGAGGTCCCAAAAATGCTGATCCTATATTGTAAAGAAAACTTATATACATTCTGTGTATGGGAGAACCATGTGTCTCCTGTTACTCTTAGCTTAGCTGGTTTCATTGATTTCTTTATGGCTGTGTGTTTGGATTCAGGGAAGCGGGAGGAAAATGAGAAGAGAAAAAATTGATTTCTTTTTTTTTATTTGTTTTGAAATCAAAAATCAAAAATGAAAAATGAAAAAAATTCTTTTTCTTTTACACATCACTTTTATACTACTATTTTCTCAATTTTAAGATCCTACAGTTAATCTTGTGGTCATTTTATGGTCATGTAAATCTCACTTGTAATAATATAGTTTAATACATTACATTTTGATGTCATATAAATCTCACCTTCAATTCAATTATAGTCCTAAAAACATTATTTTAGAATTAATATTTAATTTAAAATTATTTTATAATTTTTCTTTTCCACTTTCACATTACTAATCAAATAATGAAAAACATAAATTTTTTTCACTTACATTTTTACATTACAATTAAATACTGAAATGAGAATTACACAAATTTTAATTTTTTACTATATTTTCACATTTTACATGCTCATTTCTCACTTACACTTTTTTCTCACACTTTCATTAAACTAAACAGACATCTCCTGTTGCGATACTCCAAGCAAATAAAAATGGGCCCTAAAATGATAGTTTTAATGAGGATCAGATAGTTTCAATTCTCAATTCTCAATTTTGCTTTCTTCAATCGGAACTAAGGCTGTTGAACTTACTGATCTCTCAGATTGCGGCATATCTGTTGATATCTGCGCTGTCAGCAGCGATACCGATCACCAACCGCATGCGAGAAGGAGCAGACAACATGTTCACCGACGCATCTGTCGCCGCCATCTGCATGGCCTTCTTCGCGTTCGCGGCCATGGCTGTTTCGGCCCTGATATCTGGGTACAAGCTCACCAGATCACAAGCGTACATATAGACGCTGGTTGAAAATACTTGCAGCATTCTTTGATTCTCTTAGTTTTTTTCCTTGTCTGGGATGTATTTAATCTCCATTCTTTTTGTACAACCTACACGTGTGTACAGTCACCAGTGTTTTGTATCAGTGCACCCATACTGATATTATATTAATTTTCTTTAAGGTTTTGAATTTTCTCTCTCTTCTAGTTTCAGGGTTTGGTGTCCATCCACTGCATCGGAATTCCGGTGGTTTAATTTTTGATTCCAAACGTATTATGCAATTGATTTTTTTTTTATTGGTTTTTTTTTTTATTAATTCAAACGCCGACGAGACTCACCATCGATCTCAGGGGAGCAAACTTGGGCTCTGACCGGAGGAGAAGAATATCTGTGAGACAATATTCGAACCGATAACCGTAATGAGCATTATGTTCTAACTAATCTAGGCCAACCTGATGGACAGTCATAGGGGCAATTGTCTGTTATTTGATTTTGAGATAAAGGGGTTATGTAGAGAGATTGAGACATCGAAAGAAAATTCAATAGTCATCAATCATCGTGGGTTTCAACAAATTATGATCCCTAGCTATTAGTTATTATTATTGCTTTTTTTTTTTTTTGCTAAACTCTCCGCTTGAGTATGTCTGTTGCTTTGCGTTGGTTCTATGGGCCGTCGGTGTAGTGGGGAAAGATGTGGGCTGGACCAGGTTCAGAACAGACCGAAAGCTATTTTGTCTGGAATTTGTGTGGATAGCAGACGGCCCAAATTACATATAAATTATGATGGAAGACTAGATATAATTTCTACTAAAAAAATATAAAAGTTTAAATAATTGAATACTTGTATTGATTTTTACGCATCTACAACTAATTTAATTATTGCTCGTTGCTCGAGGACAAAAGAAATTTGAAACACAAAAAATTTATATAAATCCGAACAAATTGGCAGACTCATCTCATAGAGGGGAAAAAAAAAAAAAAGAAAAGAAAAAAAAAAACAACCCTAAAACCGGGCTCAACTAGATTCAAAACTTGATCAAGCGAGTTTTAGACCTTGTTTGCGTCTGGAGGAACCTGAACCATTTGGAACTCCAACCACAGTAGGCTGGGTTGAAGCAAAATGTGTTGAAATAGCAATCTATGCAAAAGGATTTGCAACTTCTCATTTGCGTTAAAATTTTAACCTTTCAATTTTTCATACGTAACTTTCATATTTGTAAATTGCGCTCATAATTATTTTTATATTAAAAAATCACAGTAACATATAAAATAATACACAGTTAAAATTGTCGATTTTAACCGCGCAAACGAGAGAACCCCGAGTCGTTTGGGAAGCAGTAATCCAAACGGGAAAAAAGTCAAAAAAAAAAAAAAACCTCCACTAAAATCAACGGTAACAAAAAGCTTCAGCAATAAAAGTCCTCTTCATCATCCCTTTGCCAGCCATGCTTCATTGACTGGTCCACCTATCGACAACCGGCTCTCATTGAAAACTTCACCCTTTTTTTCTTCTATATTACTATAAAAACAATGGCTCTCTCTCTCTCTCACCATTATCCTCAATCACTGGCGTGTGATTCACGTACACACTAGTAGTGTGTGAAATGATATTTACACTGAATTTTATAAATATATAAAATAGTATATATAATTTATAATTTTTTATATGTAATTTTTCTTAGATATATTTATTAGAATATAAATACTGTAGAGATTTTACTCAAGTGATGATTTATAAAATTATGTTATTGTTGATCACAAGTTGAAGGGTTTTTTTCTCTTTTTTTTTCTCTCTTCTTTTTAAATTTAAGTTTACACTGAAAATTCTTATTACATTTACGATTACACTCAAAAATATCTTGCATCTACACCTGCGGGCCGATCACATGCATAGTTTTTTTTGTGAATAAAGAATGCTGACGCGTCCCTATAAAACGGCGAAACGCTCATCCCCAATCTGCTCTCTCTCTCTCTCTCTCTCTCGAGTAATGTTATTTGTATTACTTTTTTTTATACTACATTATACTACTACTTTATGAATTGTGGGTCACACCGTCACTAAGTGTGACACAAAATTCACCGAACGTGCGCTAACTCAGAAAGTGAAAAGGCTTATCCTGCAAATCAAGCCCAAAAGTAGCCCAAAGAGTCAAGCCCATCAAAGTTTATGCCGGAGGCCTGGGTACAAGTCCCACTGTGGCCTTTTGTTGAAAACAAAAAGGTTGCCAAGATAGAAATTTCTGAAGTCCTTTGAACATATATAGAGAAATTCTGAAATCCTACATTTCTTTTTCCTTTTTTTTATTTTTAATATAAGCCGTAACATGATGCAAGTAGGATTACAATTTCAGACCTCTGTTCCATTGCAAAGAGATTTTACCACTGTACTACAGTGACACTTGCAAAACCTACACTTAGACTCTTAAATTACCCCCTTCTTCTTCATCTGCAACGCAGTCACTAACATATTTGTATATTTTATAATGCTTGCAATTTGCATATTTAGTGTGAGCAAGAAGAGAGCACGTGAGAAGAAGTCAATAAGAAACCGTGTTAAAGGGGACATGCAAAAAGGGAAAAGATTACCGTGTGGGGTTTAAGGGACAATAAGATAGATTAGGGGTAAAGCGAATTGCTTATTACTTTAATCATCCCTTTCCCCTATTTTAATCTTCTTTGCCTTCTTTTTTTGGCAAAACTTGGATTAAGAAAGGAAACTTCTAACTAATCACTTCAAAATCTCCGGAATATATATATATTTATTTGTGGAAAAATACTAAATCAATGCAAATATCGTAGAACCACAGAGGGCTTTAAGATAGAGTCAGTGGATTGTTAGTCTCATAGACGGGGCGTCACTTTACTCTTGAGAACCGATGCCTTGAGCTAGGGTTTATAGCAGGGTTTTAGTTTGTCAGAAAGAAACCAGTAGAAATTTGTCTCATCTGGGAACAAGGTTTAGTTTCCCAAACTGAGATTTTGTGGCTTAAGCAAGGTTAGAGTTTTTTTTTTTTTTTTTGGAAACTGGAATTTGAAAGCTTTCAAACATTATGAAATTATGTTTTGTGAAACTCCATTTGAACGGAGTTTTATAAACTGGGATTTGTGTAGTTACAAACGTCAGTGTCATTTTAACTTGAATAAAACTCTAGTTTGAGAAACTCTATTACGTCCCTCACAAGTGACATCCTGGTCGGTCTTGGGTTCATGAGAGCGCCGCTCGCAGGTCGCTGTTTTGAGTCCTCGCGCGTCCGTGACATTAAGTGCCTTCGTGCGCCCCTTTAACTAGGAGGAAAAAAAAGAGAGAGAGACTTGTCGCCAAACGAGGCCCTACAGGTCTAAGCACTCGAACTTGTTCCCCTGTACACCACCCATCTTATTAACTATTGATGTATATAGTAAGCTAAAATATTAATGTATTGTGTGATATGTGAAAATTGTTGGTCATGATCAATTCAGCTCTTGAGCTCACTGCCTAGGTCTCATTTAAGCTCATGCCATCATGACTAAAATCTCAAATTTGAATTTCCACAAATCCCATTTCATTTAATCAGCTGAATGTTTAGCAAGTGAATAATATAACCATCATAAATTTTGAGATACACATTATGTTGTGTTTGTCATGTTTCTTCCTCTCGTACGCTTGTGGTGCTTTTGATTCTTTGTTCTCCTATATTCTATTAGATTCCGATAATTAAATTAAGAAACTAGATAAATGCCTCTTCAAGTTGGACACAATTGAATGAAAAATAATGAGCATGCGTTCAAACCCATTTTTTAGGAGAGTTCCTCTCCGTAAGAAGATTTGTCAACTCTCAAGAATTATTGACGGGGATTGGTATCATTAGTTGAACAATTTGTTTTTCAGAAGTCACAGGTGAATCTTACCAGCGGTTAAGTTAATTAGCCAAAAAAAATAAATAAATAACTCCAATTGGGATCGTATTTTATTTGTTAATACAGAAATAATCCTAGAGACTTGTACTCACCCCTCATACTAATTCCCTGCACATCACCGCTTGACAACTGTGATGGGAAATTTCAAAGCATAAGCTCATGGAGAAATATCGCTTCCCATAAGATTCGAATCAGACGCTCATTGAAGAGCAAATCCAACGACTTAATGATAGGCACACGAGGATTGACACCGAAAGGAATTGCATGACTTCTATTTTGCTACTAGTTGTTGTATGGCTAGCCATTACTGTCACACCTCAAAAATTGTCACATTGGATAAGGACTTCTGGGGGGCAGATGGGGCCTATCTGTAAGAGCAAATGTCAGAAAAAATGCCCACAATCTCTGACTTTTCAAACCTCCTTTTGTTTTGCTCTCCTCACTTTTTTCCCCCCTCACATGTTGCAGTTGCGTTGCGTCCTGAAGGTTCCTGTTACAGCTGCCAACTTAAGTTGTTGCTATCTATTTGATTAATTATTGATGATGATTTTATTGTCTTATCATAGACATCTTACTTGTAAATTTTTTATTCAAACAAAACCAAAATTTTGAGGAATTCTTTGATTATTTTAGATTATGCTTGCGAATTTCTCAAAGCATGTGATTATCCAAAACTCTAGCACAAGCAAGCAGAGAACTAGAGGAGTAGTGATACTTGGATCATTGGTCTATAAACTATGCAAATAGATGTGATACTTGATTATTTTCATTCACCAATCAGAGTGCAGCAATCTACGATTAGTATCAGTCATATGATAAATAATGTGGTATTGTTTTCAATTCAATATAGTTCAACAAGGGCACCAAACTTGCAACATAAGCAAATCAAGAGAGAGCCACAATGCAATTTTTGTTGAATCCTAATGATTTGATTATAGTTGACCTCTCTCTGGCTTGATTCATAAGCTTGTAAGGAAAGGTCTTTGGTGTTCATTGGTTGAGGTCAATGGAAGTGTGTGCGTGTGTGTCCAACCTTGCACTCTTTGTTCTTGTTGTACTGTAATCTGTACTAATTCTGGCTCTGAGACTTGCTTTTAAAATTTAGAGAGAGGTTTCAAACCATAGGAAAAAAATAAATTAAAAAAAAATCACTATGTACACTACAATTATTATTGACATCTAGTCATTGTATTTGAGTTGTCTTCAATTCTTATGTACATACTGTAGGAAGAGGCTCAAAATTTAGAAGACAAGAGCCTTTTTTTTTTTTTTTTTGGCGGTGGTGGTGAGAGAGAAGAGAATTGAAGCCAAGAAAATTAGAAGGAAGAAGAGGCATCGAGTCAGTCGATCACCCCATTGACTGATGTGCAAACAATGAGCACATTAAGCAAGTAGAGGCATTGAGTCGGTCGACCGACCGACGTGCAAACAATATGCACATTGAGTGTTGTCGGTCAATCGCTCGGTCGACTGACCCACTCTCTGAGAATTAACAGAGAGTTGGGATCCAATAGCAGTGTCCGACCAATTCTTTGAGATTTAACAAAGAGTGAGAAAGGTTGCACCGGTCCACGGCCCGATCGACCGACACTCGGGTTCTGGCAGTGAACAGGGAACGATTTTCCTTGTTTTGGCCTTCTCTCTCTACTTGACTATAAATCGAGGACTTGTAACCCATTATTGGGTATCTAGCTGACTTAGAAAAAATGAGAAACATATTCTTCTTGCAATATTAGTAATCCTCTATAGATCTCTCTTTTCTGCCCAGGGGACGTAGGCAAGATTGTCGAACCTCGTTATATAGTGTCTCCTCTCTTTATACTTTGTTTGTAATGTGTTTAATCGGTTCTTTGGTAGGCTCTTATGGCCCCTACAAGTGGTATCAGAGCTCTAGGCTACGTGTGAGATTCATTTGGTGGAGTGGATATTAGTTGGAAGCTTGGATCTTGATTTGCGGCTTCGATTGGGATAAAAATTGGATTTTTATAGTGTTGGATCTTATCTTCAATCTTTTGGTGGAGAGATCATTTGAAAACTCATCTTTGAGTTTCATTTGGAGGTAAAAATCTAATCTTTTGTCATTTAGATCTACTTTGCATCTGCTCCGCATTTGTTTGTTTGTGATATTTGTGGAAATGGCTAAAGAAATATCTGATGGGAGTGACTCTTTCGTTGTAAATAACATTCAGAATATTCACCACATAAAGATTGATGTGGTGAAGTTTGATGACACAAACAACTTTGGTTTGTGGAGATGCAAGGTATTTGATACGCTGAATGCGAAAAATTTGGAGTCTCTTGAGTTGCAAGAGAAACCGGCAGAAATGAAAGAGAAGGTTTGGAAGAAGATGAATAGGACGGCGTGTGGTGTCTTTAGGTCTTGCTTAATGCAAAATCTAAAGTATGATGTGATGAATGAGACTTCTACGAAGAATATTTGGGAAACTCTCGCGAACAAGTACTTGACGAAGAGCAGCGAGAAGCACTTGCATTTAAAGAGGAGAATTTATCGTTTTCAGTTGAAGAGAGGAATCTCCATTAGTGATCACATCAACATTAACACGAAACTTCTCGCGGATTTGACGAATGTGGATGTAGTGATCAAGAATGAAGACAAGGCTTGATATTGTTGAGTTCACTCCTCGATGTGGAATATGAGACCTTTTTACTTACCTTGATCAATGAAAAAATATCTCTTAGCTACAGTGAGGTAACCATTGCTCTTGTGAACCTTGAATTGAGAATAAAAGCCAGAGAGTCTTCTTCCAATGACACATTAAAGAGATATTAGTTACGAGAGGAAGTAGTCCAAACCGAAAATGAAATCAACATAGATCAAATTCGAAGTCCATGTTCGTTAATTATCAATTGGGAAAGAATAGTGTACTTTTTGTAAAAGGAAGAACACAGGAAAAGTAATTGGTCAAGGCTCAATAATTTGCAAAAGGAGTCACGGTCAGACGCCAATGCCGATGGTAATGATTCAGACTCATTTGGTTTTTCACTTTCAATCACTCATATTATTTCCAATTCAGAAATATCTGAGTGAATATTAGATACAAGCTCTGCCTACTACATTTGTCCCAGAAGGAGTTGTTTGCAAGCTTCAAAGAGCTGGATGGCTGTCTGATGTTCATGGGAGGCGATTATACATGCTAGTTGGTTGGTAAGGTACTGTTCGTATCAAGATGTTTGATGGTATGGTAAGAGTGTTGAATAATGTAAGATACGTTCCTCAGGTGAAGAAAAACTTAATCTCAGTTAAAGCTTTGAAGTTGGAGGGCCCAAAAGAGACTCTTAGAGAAGGGACTCTCAAGATGTCTAGCAGCTCATTAGTTATTCTGAAGGACATTAAACACAATAATATGTACTACTTAAAGGGTAGCGCAGTTACTGAATTGACGTCTTCAGAATGTTTGGATGGCGATTCTACCAGATTATGGCGTATAGGTCTCAAACAAGTTGGTTTGAAATCAAATCAAGTATTGAAAGGTGCATCGACTTGCCATTTGAAATCACATGAAAGTTGTGTTCTGGACAAGAAGAATGTGAGATTTGGCACTGTTACTCATCACTTGCATGATCTTCTTGATTGTTTTCGCATTTGATATTTGGGGTCCTACAAGGACTACATTGTTTGGAGGTCATCGATACTTTGTCTCTTTTATAGATGATTATTTTAGGTGTTGTTGGCTATACCCTATGAGACAAAGAGTTGAAGTTCTAAGGTTATTAGTGAAGTGGAAGAAACTGATAGAAAATCAGACACGAAGGAAGATCAAAGTGCTCCATTTTGTTGTCTAATGCATTGTTAGACAAATCATTTTGGATTGAGATGATTGTGTATGCTAGCCATCTCTTGAATAGGCTACCGAGACTGTGACAGGAGGTAAGACTCTGTTGGAGATTTGGTCAGGTAGAGCTGTTCGTGATCATAGTTCGCTTAGAGTATTTGGTTGCCCGACCTATGTTGATATCAAGAAAGACATGTTGAACTCTGACGCGAACAAGTTGGCATTATTGGGATACAAAGAAGACTTGAAAGGCTACAAGTTATAAGATCCAAAAATAAGAAGTTTGTCTCAAACAGATAAGTCACATTGGATGAGGCATCAATGGTGAAGCCTACCGTCTCCTAGCATGTAGAGATGATGAAGACCAAGTTGTTAATATCGCAACGGATAAAGAATGATGCTACTCCACATTGTTCAATTGGTTTGTATCATTTGAGATCTCACCAGTTGTGATACCAGGTAGAGATCATGTAGTTTGATACTGAATTTGTTGGCGATGTTGTTCCTGTTGCAGCTAGAAGAGCTAAGTTGAATCCACGAAAGTGGATTGTGAAGAAGCATGGATTTCTTGTTGGTGAGCTAGATCAAAAGCTCAAGTTGACAATTATTGTTCTCCATGATGATCGTGTTGTTGATGAAATCCATTTGACTCAGTCTAGTAGGTTCGTTGCTGCAAAAAAGGAAGTTGGTTGAGCTCGATGGAACTAGTGAGGATGAACTACGTGTGGCTTGATTCCCTGGGTAGGGGGTACGTAAGCAGCTGTAATGTCGCATTCATGTTGCTAAGCTGAAGTTGGTTATTTGGTTGATCGTCTCAGATTTGTTTGGGATTTCTTGAAGACATTTGGATTGGTGTTCCAGTCAGTTGTTAAGTCATTCTTGGCTCATGTTGGGTTTGTCTCGAGGACATTTGAACTAGTGTTCCAGTCAGTTGCTGAGTCAGATTGATGTTGATTGTTGGCTCAGATTTGTATTGTCTCTCTTCGGTAGAGTGTTGGAATTGTTGCCATATGGTACAATCAGTTTGCTAAGCTGAAAATTTGGTACTGTTGCAATTGATATTAGAGTTTAAAAAGAGTTGCTTGAGGTGATGACAAACTTAATTTGGAATGAATCAATCGTTTGGACCTGTTGTATCGTTTGAAATCAATTGCAATTTTACTGATGATTCATTTGGAACCATTTGGTCTATTTGTTGGAGGTCGTGTGCCTCAGAGCGACATTTGGTACATTCGTTGGAGGTCGTGTGTCGATCTCAGAGCGGTGTTTGGTCAGTTCGTTGGAGATTGTGTGTTATTCTCGGAGCACCATTGGTTCTATTTGATGTTGGAGTTCGGCTTAGATTTGAGAAATCTTCACTGAGGTGTAGGGAGAGGATCAAAATCTAGAAGATATAGTTTTTAAACTCTTTTTGGAGAGAGAGAGAGAGAGAAGAGAATTAAAGCCAACAAAATCAGAAGCAAGCAGAGGCATCGGTTCGGTCGACCGCCCGATCGTCAGACGTGCAAACAATGTGAACATTAAGCAAGTAGAGGCATTGGGTCGACCGATCGGCTGCTCGGTCCACCAACATGCAAATTATGTGCATATTGGGCATTGTTGGTCGACTGTATAGTGGACCAACCCACTCTCTGAGATTTAACAGAGAGTAAGGATGCTAGTGTCGGTCAATCGGCCCATTCTCTAAGATTTAGCAAAGAGTGGGAGAGCTTGCACCGATCGACCGCACGGTCGCCCGACACTCGGGTTCTGACAGTCAACAAGGGAATCAACTTTCTTTGTTTTGTCTTCTTCTCTCCACTTGCTTATAAATAGAGGATTTGTAACCCATTGTTGGGTTTCTAACTGACCTAGAAAAAGTGAGAAACATATTCCTCTTGTAATAGTTTGTTAATCCTCTATAGATCTCTCTCCTCTACCTCAGAATGTAGGCAAGATTACCACACCTTGTCATATAATATCTCCTCTCTTTGTTCTTTGTTTGTGATGTGTTTGATCAATTCTTTGGCAGGCTCTCACGACCCCAACACATATTTTGTAATTGTAATGGAAATATTTATAGCTTTATGAGAAGAACTAGAAGGGATTCATCTTTTTTCTCAATCTATATTGTAAGGTTAGTATCATGCAAATACCTTACTTGATAACTACGCAAACAAGAGAAATAATTAAATTAGATAGTTTGTTGGAAACTATAGGATACAATATATATCCTTATTGATTCTTCTACTTCCATATCAAAATGAACTGTTATGAAGTCAAGTTTCCTATATTTATGTTAGTATTAGTTTTTCAATTGCAGTTGGAGATAAATCCTTGATCATGTATCAACAATTTATTACTCATAAACAATTAATAAAAATATGAACTTTTTTTTTCCCTTCCTTTAAATTTCTGACTAATGCAACATCATTCGGAGCCCTGATTATTTTCCAGCGCAAAAAAGGACCTCCGAAAAAAATGAACAAATGAAACAAAAGTTTTTTCTATAACCAGCTTCAAATTTACACACAAGAAACCTATAAAAACATACAACCAGTGGTTACTCCAGCAAATTATTGCTAACTCATTCTCAATTTTCAACAGAGAAGCGATTCGATGAACAAGTCTTCTCTGGGCTCATCCTTAGCCTTGGAGTACACACTCTCCATGTGTTTCTGCTGCTGCTGATGGTAGTGGTTCATGTAGGAGTTCATCGAATTCTCATAGTTCGAGTTCCCGAAGCCATTGGGAGCTTGAAGCATCTCCAGTGTGAATGGAGCTGGGTCATGTGGCTAGTGTGAGTGGAAACAGCTGATGGCATGATGGCCATGGTGGTGGTTGTGTTGGTGGTGGCTGCTGGCCGGCTCAGCGAACCGCTTCCACGAGCTGCAGGAACGTCGTGGTTGTGTTTGCCTTCGTAGGTTGTGATCACGGCCCTCAGATCGTGCGATGCTCGTTCCACGTGTTTGCGCACTGGGCAGACCGTGGTTGTGCATTTGTAGTAGCTCCTGAAGTTCACAAATGTGCATAATTGATGAGAAACAGGATCACAAAATAGTAACTATAGGTGTCTTTGCACCTTGAATCTAATTCAGCTCGTAAGTTTCTAAATGTTGTGTGATCTGATACTGAGGAAGTTGAATAGTTTCATTGTGCAGAAAACACGAAGAATTATTGCTCAATGTAGAGCAATGTAGCCCTTTTCAGATTCTGTTTCCAAATTCTGATATTAGATGAATAATATTTGCAACGAATTCTGTTTGTTAAGTTTCAAAATGTTGAGTCTCAAGTGCTTTGAATCTGACATTGAGGAATTTAATTCCTATTTTCAATGCATGCTTGAAGAATTTAAGAATTATTGCTCAATGTAGCCTTTTTCAGATTCTATTTCCTGACACTATCTGGAAAAAAATTGCAATCTAATTCAGTTTGCAAGTTTCCGAATGTCGAGTTTCAAGTGTTTTGAATCTGATACTAAGAAAATTGTCTAGTTTCAATGTGTGAAAAACCTGAAGAATTACTGCTCAATGTAGTATTTTTCAGATTCTACTTCCAAATTCTGATAGTACCCGAATAATATTTGCAGCTAACCAAGAATTAAAACAGAAAAACTGAATCATTCTATTTGAAAATTATGAATTGTGTCTTATTTTTTTTACAATCAAATAAAAATTGATAGATAATATGCTCACCTTGGATTTGGATTTCCTTCACCACCTTCTGCCCATACTTCCTCCATCGATATCCGTCATCGAGAATATCGATATCGCTGGTGGTCTGAACCACCACTCTCGGTTCCCTCACCGTCCGATTGCCCGTCACAGATATCCCCTCACTCTCCCCTTCCTTCTTGCTGCAAAAAACAAGCCCAAAGTTTAGTAACAACACATGTAGTTATAGTTCAGTACTAAATAAACCAATTCATACAAATTGAAACAGACCAACTTACAATCTCTTAGCATCAGGCTCATCCTCGTCATACTCATCTCCTCCCAAATTGCTCCTCTTTGATCCTGCATCGACCTCTTCATCACCAAATGACACCGACGAGTTGTCCGGCGTGCCCACGGACTCAATTGGCGTGCCGGACCGCGCACCAAAGGAGTGGTCCGATGCCTCGGGCTGGGGCTGAGCTTGGACTAATTGAGACCCCCCTGAGTTCCTCCTTGTTGCTTGAGGCTTTGGGTGATTGTGAGTGCCTTTGTACACAATCTCAGTGATTTGCCCGTCCAATGATCTCTCGACCTTCTTCTTCGTCGGGCACTGCGGGTAAGTGCACTTGTAGTAACTCCTCGGATTCTCACTTCCCTTCACTTTCTTCTGCCCGTACTTCCTCCAGTTGTAGCCATCGTCAGACCTCCTCTGTTCTCTAAGTGTTTGAGGAACCTGAGAGGCTGGAATCTCCGTTGAGCTAGTTCTAATTAGACCCAACTGCTCGTTTTTATTGTTGTTTCTCCGAGAACTTTGCTCATATGAGTTGTTGTTGTTGTTAGATTCTTGATAGCTCCATGGTTGTTGATGATCCTCGTAGGATTCTTGCTGTGAAATCAAAACAGAGCTGTTAGCAAACTGAGCAGAAAGGAAAAGAGAAGAAATAGAGAAAGAGTTGGAGAGTTACAGTTGAAGGCTGGAAGCTCTCGGGCCTGGTGTTTGTTTGGAAAGAGAAATCAGAGTAGGCGCTTTGTTCCTGCTTGATGTCTTGCTGATAATTTGTGGAGTTGGACTTAGAGTTGTAAGATTGTGCTGGAAAATTCCCTGTTGTTGGGGATGGCAAGATCTGTTCAACATAATAACAGAGAATTGATGAGAAGATTTAGAGCTAATTCTTACTCAAAATTTCAGACAGATAACTTATAGAATTCAATGAACTCATTTAAGTTCAATTACACATAGAAAAACAAACCCATATGAACACATCTTGAGACAACTTTGTAAATTCTTCAAATCATCATTTAGGCATCAACAAAGCACAATAAATTGAGTTAAAAACCAATTAACTATTGAAAAAACAATGAAAATCGAATGAATTCATGATTGAATCAGATGGTAAATTCAATCATACAGAGAAAAAAAAAAAAAAAAAAAAACCCAGCTGGCAATAACTCAATTACCCATATCATTTCTTAAATTTTTTTGACAAGAATTCAATGACCCATATTAATTACAGATTGATTGGTTTCTGGTCTGCTGCTTACATTATAAGAAGAGAGGAGGACAGGGGAGTCCAAGAGCACGGCAGGGCTGAGCCCAGCAGGGATGGCGAAATACCAAGAAGGCGAAATCGGAGGGTAAAATATTGGGAGTGAAGGCGGGGGATTGACTTGAACTTTGGCAACCCAACTCCCCTGCTACTGCTATTATTATTGTTACCAGCTCTCTCACTCTCATCATCTCCACCCCCTGTGAGCAGCGCAGAGAACGAAGTGGGGAACGAAGAGGAGAAGGAGAAGGGGGAGTTGGGCCTCGAATTGGCCGAGGTCTCTAAACTCCCAGTTGAAGAAGCCATGGAGAAGAAGAGGAAGAAGCAAATGAAGAGAGAAGAGAGAAATACAGAGTCTTGGTCAGGAGGAAGAAGAGGGGTTCGCTTGGTTTTACTCCGTATGAATGCATGCCACGTGGAGGGGGTAGAGAGAGAGAGGGGCAAGTTCTGCGAAATGAGGAGCGGGGGAAGGGGGGATGGTCAAACTCGTGGGTTTGACTGGCGGCAGAGGCGGCTGAGATTAGATCTTTTTTATACAAGTGATAGGGGTAGGGGTGCCATTAGATCGGATACGGATCGGATGTTACCTTTACTATATTCATATCCACACCTAACCTTCGGATACGGATACGGATACGGATATTGGCGGATGTGAAAAAATGATATCCGTATTGTCAAAATTGGATATCAGATATAAATCGGATATTAGCGGATCGGATGCGGATACTAATCGGATATGTTAAAAATGGATATGGTTAAAGACAAATTAAACAGAAATACTTATATTACTTTTTATCTCATGTACTACAATATTAAATGTGATACATGCTATAATATTATTGTGTACATATCAATACATTCATCGTATTCATTGTCATTTGACTTCTATAACAATAGATTACACGTCCTCCGGTGCTAAATGCCGATTCGGATGACATGGTTGATGTCGAAATACTCGAAATATCATGTGGTGCTCTTGCAGGAATCGAATACTTTTCACTATTAATTTTTTACCAACTCAAAATATCAAAATTTAATACCTTATTCCATTGAAGAATAGTCTTCTCCATACCGATATCATTATGAAGCACGCAACATTCAGATATCAGATCGAATACGAATAAGATATTACTTTTACCATATCCGTATCCGCACCTACCTTTCGGATAAGGATACAGATACGAATATTGACGGATGTGAAAAAATGATATCCGTATCCAGATTGGAGGCGGATTCGGATGCGGAGATCCGCGGATAATCCGTATCCGGTGGCACCCCTAGATAGGGGGCAATGTATTTGCTCTCAAGATTTTGTTTGTCTTTTGTGTCTCTTTCAGCAATTTTGTGATAATATGTTATATATTATATAAATTTTTTTGGCTATTGACTTGCTACAGTTACCAGTGAAAAGACAATGATGCCCTTGTTGAATTGGTCTCTGGGTGTGTGAGGCTGGGATGGGTTGCGGATACAGAGGAAGGATTGGTGGTTTGGGGGGGGGGGGGGGGGGGGGGGGGGGGGGGGGGGGGGGGGGGGGGGGGGGGGGGGGGGGGGGGGGGGGGGGGGGGGGGGGGCTGGGTGGTGGGTGGTGTGATCGGTTGGTTGTCTGAGACAAAGCTCAACTTTATCTTTCTCATGCTCGAAGACACCATTCTCTATAAATTAGAAGTCTCTTTTTGTTGAGTCAAAACTTTAGTTTTTGAGTAGCCATGTCATGTTTTTGTCTAAGCTTGTTTCCAAACAAAAGCATTATGAGATAAACTTGAATTTGGATGATTTTTATATCATCTCAAGCTCTCTATTACTAGATCAGAATTTTAGTGCTGTGACGAAGGGTTAAAATAATATTATTTTTTTCAAATGAACGTGGATGTGCTCCGTGTTCTTTTAATGACCAAACATTTTAAGAATACAAATAAAATCAGAACACTTCTTCTGTTGCCAAAAAGGATGGGAAAGGGGAAAAAAAATGTTAGGGTGGGATTAAATATATGTAAATACCACCTAGATATTTTTCGAGTTTCCAGTGAAAAAAAAAGATTTCTAATATTAGGTAAAAGTAAATTACAGAAAACTCTATTATACTGTCATAGTTTCATTAAAAAAAAAAAATTCTATATTATTGAAATTGACAGAAAACTGCTTATGATATCAAATTTAGGAAAAAAAATTCTATGTTGCTGTAAAACTTGACAATAAATTTTTCTGTCAGGCATGGCACGTGCCGCCTGCGCCCGCCGCCCGCCAACCACCCCCTCTTGGGGAAATAAAATGTAAATTTTTTTTTGTAAAACTTCAGGTTCAAACTCAAGACGTGCCCAATAATTTCACACAACACTTATGTCAAATGTGGGAGAAAAATATATTTAATATTTATAAGATGATTTTTTATTTTCTTTTAATATCCAAGCCGGCCCGGCCTAGTTCCAGAAATGGAACTCGGGCCCGTGCCGGGCTGGGCCGCGGTATTTTGTCCGGGCTAGGCGGGGTGTCCCCAACCCCGGCCCGACCCCTTTGACATCTCTAGTGATATCGTGACAGATTATCCTAGCTCTTGAGCAGATATTCCAAGATCAATTAATGCAATTCTTTGTTTCCTTATATCTATAAAAAAAAAAAAAAAAAAAGAGAATTATATAGTTCCTAAATGCTAGTTAAATAGCACGTGAATAATGCACGTAACTAAAACAAATTAAACAATGACCAAAAGAAATGGCTTCGAAAGCTCACATACGTACTTTCTCTAAATTCCTTGCAAAAGAGCTTGGGAGTGATCATATTTTAGGCACGCTAAATCAAGTTGAGGTTAGATTTTCCTAATGATATGGACTAATGATTGATCTGATGGATATATGGTGAACAAGAAAAAATATAGAAATTCTTTTTTTTTTTTGAAGAGTTAATCCGTATATAATTTGTAACTGAGCGAGAGTTAAAGAAACCTACTTTATATTCAGAAAAGAAAATAAAAAAGAAGATTGAAAATAGAAATAATGAACAAAATGGCCTTGCTGTCACAATCCACTCAGATTTAGCCTCTGGTTGAAAAAATTCGTAAAGATTCAACATAATTTAGAAACATATAAAACTCCACTGTGTTTATCCTTTCTTATGACATAATATGTAGGATCAAGCGTGCTCAAAGAGCTTGTGATTCTAGCACTCTTTACAATCAAATCCAAACGTATTCCCATTCACGTGTGCAGTAATAAATGGGGATTTAATTAACATGCGGCTGGTCATGGGCTGAGAGGTACAGTTAGAAATTAAGGGCATGTTTGTTTCGTTGTAAAACGTCGCAAGTCGTAAGTCGTAAAATAAGAATGAAAAAGTGAACTGTAGTAGAGAAAATATATTGTGTTTTACGGTGTTTGATTGATAAAGTGAAGTGTAAATAAAAAGTATATTGTGTTTTACGGTGTTTGGTTGATAAAGTGAAAGTAAAATGATAAAGTATATTGTGTTTTACGTGTTTGGTTGGTAATGTAAAAGTGTAAGTGAAAAGTTCACCACAAAATTAACTGTAGCAGTGATTTAAATATTATAAATACTATTAAATTAAATCTACTATTACAAATTAAATTGTATTAATAGATTTGAGATAAAATTAATAATTTTAATATTTTTATTTATAACAATAATATTAATAAAATATTAGTATAAATAGTAAAATATTACTAAAATATTAACTAAATAAATAATATAAAATTTTAAGAAAATCTGAAGAACATTAATAAAATTTTAAGAATACTAATAAAATATAAATATTAAAAATCTTACAAAAGTAATAAAATATAGTTATAATATTATAATATTAAAGTACTTGAAAATTATTATAATTTAATTTTTATTATAATATTATTGTAATATAATAGAAATATAAAATTAACAAAGTAAAATATAATTATAATTTAATAATAAATTATCATTATAGTATTATTATACTGAATTATTATTACAATATTAACATAATAAAATATTAATATAATAATAAAATATATTATGATATTAATAAAGTAATTTTTTATATTGAAAAATAAATAATTAAATTATAGTAATTTTATATTCAAGTATAATATTGTTATATTAATAAAATATAACTCTAAATAAAATAATAAAAATGGAATAAGTATTAATAAAATAATAAATTATTAAATAAAATATTAAATAAAAATATTAAATTAAAATAGTAAAATATTAAATATTAAAACAATATTAAAAATAATAAAAATATAAAATAATTAAATAATTAAATAAGAAATTGAACACTATTTAAAATATTAAATATTTAATAATATTAAATTATATATTGATTATCAAGTAACTGTTTTGAACTGTAAGTGTACTATAAGTGAGAGTTACATGACCATAAAATTAACTGTAGCAAATGTAAGTGGGAAAATATGAGTGTAAAAGTGAGATTTACATGACCACAAATTTAACTGTAGTAACTGCAAGTGGAAAAAAGAAGAATTGCATTTTGCAACTTGTTTTTCAGCGAAACAAACAATGAAAAATGGAAAAGAAGTTTTATGACTTGCGTTTTGCGGCGTTTTGTAGTGAAACAAACACGCCCTAAGTTAAGAGCAAACGGACAACATTTCACAATAAAGGAAGTGGTGAACCTATCCTTCTCACGTTTTCAAGCACGAGCAACAACAACAATTTAGCAGCAATCAGATCGATGCGAATATCCTCTTCACTAGCGGCTAAACAACCGATAACTCATTTCAGTACCTGCAGTGGCTAATTTCCGATGAAGTTATCCACATATCAATTGTAAAAATTGATGAATAGAGATCAAATCAAAGCAAAAAAAAAAACACAGCTTTACGTGAAAGCTCGAAAGAAAATAAATCACAGTGAGAGAGAGAGAGAGAGGTTCCACTATAATTCAGAGAAGATTACAATGGTGACTGCCTGATCTCGTATGCTAACGTTTCTAGGGTTGATTGATCGTTCTCCTTCTCATTGGAGAAGGTCTCATATTTATACAAGTGGGTGTCTTTGGATAAATTTAGAGTCATATTCTATCTAAGTATCAATCTGATTTTATCGCTTTTCTTGGAAGTGGTTGGGGACAAATATCCTTATTTGAATTATGAAAGCACCTATTTGTCTTTATCTAATAGGGTCCATCCAGCTACCAACGTGGTTGATTTGCTTCCGAGTCATAACTGTCGGGTTCAAATGAAAATTTGACTTAGAGCCAGGGGTACTCGTAACTGACCCTATCTCTATGACTTGACCATTTGAATTACTCGGAATTTAGATGAGATTAGAACTCTTCTTCAGAGATTTTGGAGACAACCACGTGTCACGTGATTGTCCGAGGGGATGGATACGTGTTGTGTTCTCGATGGGGTCGGAAACTGACCACTACAGATGCCCCCTCTGCTTCTCTCTCTTTGGCAGGAGCAGGAACACACCTTCAGGAGTTATGTGTCTTTGGAGACCTTGAGAGAAAAGGAGGAGAATAGACCTCTTGAGCCTGAACTCGGGCTATTCGTGTCACTTCAGCTTTTAGCCGTTTGTGGTGCCTCTACAGGCTGACATAGCCTTATATGCACATTCCCATCCGCTGCTGTGTTTGTCAGGTAACCATTGCTTTTTAAAGGGGTGCGGTGCTTGAGGTTGATGCAGCAAATCAAATGTGACGGTTCGGATCAGACTAGTCATGATATGTGTAGGCTTCTGATCAAGTGGTTGCGCAAGATTTGATGGTTTAAAAGCATCCCTCTCTCAAACTCTGAGATTATCCCTAAATTTTTGAGTTCTTCAAACTCTCATCTTCTTCGTCTTGTGATCTTCCTGTCTTTTAGGATTTTCTATTCTTTTTCTTTTTTTTTCTTGTATTTTTTCTTTCTTTATAGATCTAAGATTAAGTTAGAGAGAGACTCATGAGAAAAAGAGAGATATTGTATGGAGAGCGACAATTTAATGCAAGATTCCTCCTTTACCTTCATAGTTTCTTGATCTCATCTACTTGTTTCCATTTTATTGTTTTCTTTTTCTTACTTTGATTTTACATACTTTCTTTCATTATGTGCTACTAACTTCTAACCCTCATGGCAAATGACTAACTACTAATCATCTAACTTGCTAACTCTTGAAGATTGTGCCTTGCTCTTGTAAGAGCCAGGGTAGCTCATAATGATGGGTTCTAATTTCTAACTTGCTAACTTTCAACTAACTCTCTTATTTCATACTTGTCTCTAATAGTTTTGATGATTTATATTTGATTTAATTTGCTTATGATGTAAGCTTGGATTTCATCCACTCACCTTTAACTCATAGAATTTGTGCACATGTTTCTCATCCCATGCTCGCCTTCTAATTGATCTTGGTGGGTTGATGTTCAAGTTGTCTTGTGAAGCAAGATTGAGAGAAAAGAATAATCTTATGGGTTATATCTTGAATGCTCTCTATTTGTAACCACTACTCTTTAGGCGAAAGATCAAGTTGAGGCAATCAATTCACCAAGAGTAGTAAGTTGATGGATCTAGTAATAAGTTAGCCTTGAGATTTGCCTTTTATTTGATTTCTTCTCAAATATTTTCACCTAAATCGCTATCACTTTCACTTTCTCTTCTATTTCTTGTTTTTTTCTTTTTATTTTTCTTTAAAATAAAGAAGAATTTGTTACCGATTTCGTTATTTATCTACAAACTTTTATCCCCTCCCTTCTTGTGAATACGACCCGCATAATTACTATACTATCGCGAAATTATTGAGAGAAATCAAAGCACGATCCCTAATTTCAAAATACTATCTGTTTGTGTTTTGATTTTCACCTCGATCAGTTGGTGATAAAATAAGTTATACACATGATTTACATGATATTTCATTTTTTGTATACTTATTCATGTTTATCTATATATGTATGCCTCAAATTTCAAGTGATATTAAATTTTAGTTGGTATCATACATATATATGATTGATTGTACATTTTTTTAACAATATCCATACATGTTTTTTTAGCATAATTAGTTTCATGCAAGCTTGATTTTATTCCAAATAATTAGTATATCTTTTTTAATAAGCTTATGCATTGGTTGTGTAAATTGTTTCAAAAAAGGGAGAATTTTTTTGACTTAAATTGATATCTTAATCTTATTTTCATCTTTTTTTTGAAAAATATTTTCTTTTGGCAAAATTGTTCATATTTTCAATTGATATCAGTTATTACAATCGTTATATACATTTCAAATTATTTTGTCAATTGGTATCTATGTTGATCTCAATTGAGTTTAATTTAAATTGGTATCATTCAAAATGTTAATTGATAATTTTTGCATGATTTTCAAATTGATATTAGTTTATCTAAAATTATTCGATTGGTATCTGTGTTGATTTACAATGTGTTTATTTACAATTGATATTTATGTTTACATGAAAATTTAGTTTATGCATGTATTGCCAATATACAAAAGGAGCTAACTTAACGTTTACTCTAAGCTTTGTGATGAGTATATTGTATAAAGAAGAGTTTGACCTTTCTTCTGGGCGTGTTTGTTTCGCCGCAAAACGTCGCAAAATGCAAGTCGTAAAATTTATTTTCCATTTTCCGTTGTTGTTTGTTTCGCTGAAAAATAATTACAAAATGCAACTCTTCTTTTCCTACTTGCAGTTGCTACAGTTAAATTTGTGGTCATATAAATCTCACTTTTACACTCATATTTTTTCACTTGCAGTTGCTATAGTTAATTTTGTGGTCATGTAACTCTCACTTGTAGTACACTTACAGTTCAAAACAGTTACTTGATAATCAATATATAATTTAATATTATTAAATATTTAATATTTTAAATAGTGTTCTATTTCTTATTTAATTATTTTATATTTTTAATCTTTAATTTTTTATTGTTTTTAATATTGTTTTTATATTTAATATTTACTATTTTAATTTAATATTTTATTTAATACTTTATTATTTTATTAATACTTATTTCAGTTTTTATTATTTTTATTTAGAGTTAATTTTTATTAATATAACAATATTATACTTTACTATATATTTAATTATTTATTTTTTAATATAAAAAATTACTTTATTAATATCATAATATTTTTATTATTATATTAATATTTTATTATGTTAATATTGTAATAATAATTCAGTATAATAATACTATAATTAATTTATTATAAATTATAATTATATTTTACTTTGTTAATTTTATATTTCTATAGTATTACAATAATATTATAATAAAATTTATATTATAATAATTTTCAAGTATTTTTAATATTATAATATTATAATTATATTTTATTATTTTTGTAAGATTTTTTAATATTTATATTTTATTAGTATTCTTAAAATTTTATTAAAGTTCTTTATATTTTCTTAAAATTTTATATTATTTATTTAGTTAATATTTTAGTAATATTTTACTATTTATACTAATATTTTATTAATATTATTGTTATAAATAAAATATTAAGATTATTAATTTTTTATCTCAAATTTATTAATACAATTTAATTTGAAGTAGCAGATTTAATTTAATAATATTTATAATATTTAAATTCTGCTACAGTTATTTTGTGGTCAACTTTTCCACTTACACTTTTCATTACCAGCCAAACACCGTAAAACACAATATACTTTATCATTTACACTTTCACTTTATCAACCAAACACCGTAAAACACAATATACTTTTCCATTTACACTTCACTTTATCAACCAAACACCATATAACACAATATATTTTCTCTGCTATAGTTCACTTTTTTTATTCTCATTTTACGACTTACGACTTGCAACGTTTTGCAACGAAACAAACAGGCCCTATATGTAATATACGTATGCAGGGGGAGCTTGACATCTCCGTCTATATATTGTATACTATGCCTATGTGGTTTAGTATTTAGTCATTCTTTCTTCATGTAACACATGTATGTAAGGAAAGTTAACTTAATGTCTCTCCTCGTCATGAATTTATATCGCATATAACCTTACTTTATTTTGTTTACCCCTTTGTTAATGAATTGACAAAAAGAGAGAGAAATTTAGAGCATATTAACTTTATATTTTGCACATATGTTTTGATGTTTATTGATCTTTATTAAATACTTTGTTGTTTATTTGCTGTGTATGACTTAGGGGGAGCTTTTACAAAGCTTTTCACTAATCAATGCATATATAACTCATAAGTTTTGTCAGTATCAAAAGGAAGAGTTTGTTGGCCCCAAAGGCCCATCACTCTAGTTTTGATGATGATTAACTCTTATAGTTATAGTACTAATGATCTTGTGTTATTTAAGTTTCAGATATTAATTAAGATCTTAGTTAGTGTATAGTTTCGTCAAAAGAGTCAAAGTCAAGTTTGAAGCTAACACGTATTGATTCAAGTACTCAATCATAAAGATCACTTAAGAACTCAAGAAGGGGTCTAGATCTAAGAAATCAAGTTTTTTATTGAAAGATGAGGAGGAGGATCACATCAAGATAAGAAGACTCTAGTTTGTAAAAATGTCTAGATTTATATAAAGTATAAATTAGTTTTGAATGCTCAAGAATATACACATACATATGCACTAAAGTTTGATATTAGTTTTTAATTTTCAGTTTAACCCGTTTCATTTTAACTAAATCATATTTGGTTTATGGAACGAAATTTTTCAAAAACAAGTTCACATTATTTTATATGTGTATTGGATTTATCCATATACATTGGTGCTTCAAATGTGTTTGGGAAACTTGTTTTAGTATTCATACATTTTTGAAAAAACGTGTGTTTCAAATTATAGTTTTAGTTTTTAGAAAAATAATTTTTAATATAATTTGTGTTTTCAAAATTGTATTTAACATCTCAAAAAGAAGTTCACATGTTTATAATATGTGTTGATTTTTGATCACCCATATTTGTGCTCATATGTATTTATAAGAACTTTTTTTTGCAAATTTTAAATAATTTTTTGAAATTTAAAAAGTTTTTAAAAATACAAAATGTAGTATTTGGCAAAGTGCCGGTGGACCGAGCGGTCAACCGGTCGTGTCACAAGCAGACTGCTTGAGCACATACGTTCGACCGGGCAGTTGACCAACATGCACACAAGCAAGTGCTTGTGCACACGGTCGACTGGGCGGTTGATCACTTGGCAGAGAACAAGTCAGCCTCTCTTGCCGGTCGACCGGCCCGATCTATCGTGCGCAACAAATAGCAAGGTGCTCTCAGTTGGTTGATTACTCACCGATCGACTGTGTGCAATGGAGAGTAAGGTGCTCGCAGTTGGTCGACCCAGCGGTCGACCGGCTACTATGAGAACACATTGTGTTCTCACAACGATCGACCGAGCGGTCGGCCGACAAGTCTCAACGGCTATAAAAATAGCCGTTGGGCAGTCGACCGTTAGGCCAATCTGGGCCTGACTTGTCTTTAACAGCTATATTTTGGATCTTCTAGTTTTTGTTTTTTCCCAAACGTTTACATTTCACTTCATTTGGATTTAATCACTATTTTAACAACTGGGTTTACTCTCTAACCATCTCTACCATATTCTTATAAATAAAGATCATAGTTGAGAGTTTTAAATAAGATTTGAGAAGATTTTAAATTATTTTTACAAGAGAAAAATTTGTGTTTAAGTTTTGAAAAAGTTTCAAAAAAAATCATGAAAACAAGTTTTTAGGAAATACAAGTTTTGAACTTTATATCTCTATATCTTCAAAGATATTTTTTTCAAATGTTTCTTTAGAGCTTCAATTCAAAATTTCTAGTTTTCTCACAAGCATTAAGCTATAATCTTTATATCTATCCTTATAGGATTATTGTTTTGTGAGATTTCTATATTGTGGTCTTTGTGATCACCAAGTGCTGTAATTTTCATTTGCTTTGTGCTCTCCTCTGGGGTAGAGGAGTATTTGCTTTGTGCATTCTTCTTGTGTAGAGAACCTTGACTAAGTGTCGTCCTCTTGTGTAGAGGATTGAAATTATATCCTATGTTGAGTTGCTTTGTAGAGATAGTGAAAATCTTGCATTGTAGTGAAGGCGGGGACGTAGAGCAAGTGGCTCGAATCTCGAAATAATTTTCTTATGTTTATGTTTGTCTATCTCTCTCAACTCAACTCTACTCTTATTTATATCTTACCTTGTTATTATTTCTCATTCATATATACTTGATATTGTTTATGTGCTTACACTTGTTTGATCCAAGAAAGCTATTAAAGTAACTAAACTCTTATTAAAGAGAAATCTTGGGGTGAAGTTCTAGAACTCTTCACCGGGAATTTACCTTCGCTACTTAGTTATCTATTATGTGTTGAGTTTTTATTAGTTAAAGTTTTAATTTTCACATTTGATTAACACATCACCTATTCACCTCCCTAAAGGTGATTCTGCAAAAAAGTAATTTATTATATGTGATCTTGTTTAGAAATAATTATTAGATCAATAATTGGTATCACAGCACTCCTCTTTATCAGATATAAAGCAAAATTTTAATCTCGATCTATTAATATCATAAACAACGTCGTCTTTTCTTTAATTCAATGATTTATTTGTCTCACATAATTGAATTAAATAAAAGATGGTTTATTGAATTTTGTATCTATTTTTCAAATTTTTATGTGTATTTTTGTTTTTCAATTAAACAGAAAAAAATCTAATTGCATGGCTCATGCTGCCAATCCTTGCGATAACATGACCCTTGCTGCCATTAACTGCAAAATTAAACTTTGCATGTGGCATGCGCTCAAGTAAAATTCATAATTTTTTTTTTGGTTATGAACGCATATTGATCGTTCATAATGCATAAAGAGCATACAGAGCGCATACAGAGGGGAACCGCCGGGATGGCAGCAGAAAAAAATGTAAAATTTTTTTTGTTAGGACTAGGATTTCTATAATTTAAGATTATGAAATTGATTAGAATTAAATTTTTTGATATAGATACAAATTTTTTTAATCTAATAAAGAAACTCAATTAATCTATTTCTAATTAATCTCACTTTAAAGTTTTTGGATTTGATTAGTGTTAGAATTAGGACTTTGGTCCAATAAGAAAGTTTAATCCTAATCAATTCTAAATTAAATTTATTGAGTTTTATCCAGTACATTTAAACCCGATCCATTAAAAAGAGACCCATAACTTATAACTTTACATGTTAGGTACAGTACAGACCCGATAAGCACTGCCGATATAAACTTCAATTAGCCGTTACGGACTCATCTGACCTTTGTTTTGGGCGTCTAAAGAATGATGTAGAAGCTCTTGACGAGCACTGCAGTATTGCAGGTGCTAAACATGACAAAACAGTAGATGGTTACTACAAGTTGGCATTGAAATATTAATTTACCATGGTTACTTGTATCTCTACATGCTTCCACTACATCAATTTTTATATTCTTTCTTGTATTACTCTAGTATGATGAATATTGATGTTTACTACAGTAGATAATACACACACACACGCACATATATGTTCAAGTTAAAGAATTAATAAAAGAGCTTATTTTTCTTGTGTATTAATTCATGCGGACAATGACTGGCCTAAAAAAAGACTATTGTTTGGCCGAATTGTGTACGACGTCGGATACTTGATATGGGTAATGCAAGTGGGAGAACTTTGGTGTGTGATAATCGGACCAAAAAAGGTTGTTGTCACTATAGGCTCATATTGCATTGCTCTCATCAACTAGTCTAATGGCCAAACAAAAATCTAGACGTGTAAATTTGTGTGACACGTGTGTGGCAATCGGCCCCAAAAGAAAGTTGTCATTATGACTGGATCATTAGATATATTATATGGTCGATATAGGTAACTTAAACTTTGAGGCAATTCTATAAAGGGGCAGTCGGCCAGTATAGTGTTGGCATAAAATGACTCAACTTGTTCTAAAAGTTTGACTGACAGCTCTATCGATCAACTGTTAATATTTTGTGAAATTTATTTTTTATAGCTATTATAGTAGAATTTATTAAATGCAATGTGTATGTTAAATTGATGAGAAATTTATGCTTATGTAGTCTAAATTGAATGGTACAAATTTTAAGAAGTGTTAAGACCATATAAAAATCAATTTATGATTCATGGATTTAGGCTGTCCCCTAAGGACTGATGAACCCCTTTCGTTACTGATAACAATTCAATTGAAGAAAATGCTAATTATGATTAGTGAGAAAGATTCAATAAGATGTGTCTAGGGTCATATATTCTATTCCTATAACTATTAGAGATTTTATGTCTGATAAAATTAATGCTAAGAGTTTTCTTATTGAAGTAGCTCACCGATTAACTAAACCGAATAAAGTTGAGGCTATTACGCTTCTTAGCAAGTTAATCGGTATGCGCTACAACGATAATTTATTATATGTGATCTTGTTTAGAAATAATTATTAGATCAACATTGTCGTCCAAGTCAAATTTCTCAATACTACATTATACTATCACTACAACAGAAATGGGCTTTCATGACGATTTAAATCGCCATTAAACATCAACGATGGCGGGTCAAAATCACTGTCTATCATGGCAACATTTTAAGCTGGGAGGCAACAACGACATTTAAAACCGCCACGAAAATGTCTCAATTAAAATGTAACGCTCTACCCTGCTGGGTACAGAGAAGCTACTGCAGAGTACAATACTCGTACATGTATATGTTAAGCATCAACACAACGCAAGAATCATAGTACGAAAGCGTGTGGTAATATACATTCCAACATTACAGCACAAGCACATAATTATAATACAGTACATGACACCATAGAACATGAATTTGTACATGATTTTGATGATACAAAGTATGAATTTACAAGTGAAACAAAATGAACTGAAACGATGCTCACGAGCTACAACATGAAAGCTCACAAGTTGAGGGGATTTGCACAGGAGAGAAAACTACTGAAGAGCCATTTTCCCTTCTTCTAGATAAGCTTGGTCTACTACCGAGGGTCCTCTTCATTCAAAGTTCCGAGATCTGAACATATATGTCCAGAGATTGTCAGAAAAGCAACCCAACAAGTACGTAAAATTAATACCAAGAGCCGTGCACAGGCAACACACGTGCACATGAGTAACATGTCGTGCACTGAAATCAGACAAGCAAGCAGTGTACAGTAAACATAAATAAAACCAGGGCTAGACAAGGAAGTAATTATAATATATAGAAATCAGTGTTATGAGCATATTCATCCAAACATATAGTGAATTATCAACTATATATGTCATTTGTAGATGTAGGAAACACCAGTTGTATATACTTAATCTCTGGATCCATGAGATTAGTACGTCGAGGGGATAATCCAAACAAGGAAACTCTTATACATGTATTATTTACCCCACTTCACCATCAAATGAGTATACACATCCCGAATTGCTTAAGGATTCAGTGGTGTCGATATTTATTATTTTAAAATCATCCGACCCGTATGTTTTGGTATATGTCCCAACATCCAACACACATACTTTCATATATGGGTAAGGTGAAGTTGATTAATGAAAAATGATGAGGATCAAACGTATCAGGTTCATAATGGGTCTCATGTATACTCGGGACAATGACTTCAGGACATCCGGTGCTGGACTCCGAAACCGACCACCAAGCTATAAAGATCTTATGTATATGTCCTAAAATCAGGAATGGAATCAGGACAGGGTGCCAGTTCACCCTATTCCATCTCCGGTGGCCTCAGGTTGATCCGGAACTATAATTGCTCACATAGAACCATTATGAAGACGTGCATATTGATGTCATCAGTATCCTCTACCACGGTGTAAGTTGTATATTTATTATATATTTTTCGGATTATTTTTAGTTTAGCTTCAAGATAATTGATTTATGGGGAATAACAGGAGAGATATGGGATTCTAGAGGTAGCCCCCATCACACATTTTTGTGATGTGGTACTTAGTTTGCACACATCATGTATCAGTCACAAGAGTAGTATCAGAAGTATATCAGGAGTTCATAAATATCCTTGTTTAGGATTCAGGAGCACATGAATTTTCCCCGTAAAATAATATCTGTGAATATGTAATTTAATTTGTTCAGGTATCACGGTACCGAATCAGGTGTCTGAGTATTTGTACCGATCAAAAATACGTACTATATCAGGTGTTAGAATATCAAGTCTGATGTTATATTATACAGTCAGGTGTCAGTCGGGTATCATAATATCGGTAAATGATACTAGGTATTCAGTATCACTACCAGTATCAGTATCAATAGCAATATCAGGTGTCAGAGATGATGCAGTATCAATAGCAGTATCAGGTATCATGATGCAAACCATATAATGAATTTCGAGAATATAATGGAATATAAGCAGCATTACAACCAGCGCATAACCAAGCGAAGAAGGCAGTGCTGGAGGCAAGAACAGCATGCAGCGATGATCACTAAAGTGCACAATGGAACTACGAAATGACTCGAGCGTTGAAATTTTATTCTGTCGCCCAACAGAGTCCCACTCGGCAAGTCTAGTGATAAAGCGCTGAGGGCTAAATTCGCCTACCAAGAGGAGCTAGGAGACCTGATGGTCTAAGTGCACTCCCCTTTCAAAGAAGTGAACGAGAGCCCAAAGGGGCTAATAGGCCAGAAGGCCGAGTAGGGACCTATATAATGTTTAGCACCGCACAAACACACATATAAACATGATAAGTAACAATCAACAACGCTTGGCCCTAAAATGAAGACCGTAAATGGTCTAAGCGTAGCCTCTTGCGGGGAAGTGGGTTGGAGCTCGAAGGGGCTAAACAGGTGTAACGCCCCGTTCCCCGAATACGGGGACGTCACTGCAACGTATATACGTAGGTCAGAACTACCCTCCCATATATACGCTAAGCATCTGTAACACAAGAATCAGAGTACGGAAGCAAGTGGGCATTAATACATTCCAACACATGATTATACTTACAAGTTTATCACAAGAGGTGATGAATATTATAATAGTAATACATCACAGATATGCGCAAATGGAGAGTACAAAGAGATGGGACATATATGAACAGCATAAAAGGCGCTCACATAAAGTATACAAGGAAATGTATAAGTATGAATAAAAAAGGGCACTCACGAGTTTCAAAGGAAAATCGAGAGACTCACAAGGGGGCCTGGAAGATGGAGCTCTGGATATCGGCTGAAGATCCACGCTGCCGCTGCGCTACTCTGAATAAGCAAGGGGGGAAATCTACACGCTCCAAGCTCCGAAACCTGGACATGAGAATCCAGGGAAGTCAGTGAACTCCCCAGGCGAGTAGGAATATGGATGCCGGTGGCGAGCCAGGAGGAGCACAGTGTCAAGTACAGAAAGTCATTGGTTAGAACACAAATGAAGTATATATGAACGGGTGATGACATAATCATCATAACAGGAAATCCAAGTAAAGCTGATTACAAGCAAAAGTGATTGTATACTCTTAAGTCACTGTCCCATGAGACTAACATCGAAGGATAATCCAAACAAGAAACCCTCATCTATATACCATTATCTCATGCCACATAAATCCAAGCGTATAGAATCAGAGTTGCAAATCAATGAAAAGTCAAACAGAATACAAACGGGAATCATAACAGTATAGCAAGTGTAACTAGGAATCATAACATGTTTCTATTACTAGTATTATTACTTGTCTTACTGTGATATCTAGCTATGTTAAAAGCGTCCCAGCGAACATAGATCCATATCCTAGTAAAGCAAGGTTTGTTATTGAAATAGATGGAGAACTGATAGAGCTTCTTATAGTAGTTCCATACACCTGGAACCAGTTTGGAGGCCCAAAGTCCCCCTAGAAAACAATCTCCTGTGGGCCCAAAGTCCCTAACCTTACCGCCAGTATTTTTATAATCCATCACTATAAGCAAGATATCATTCCGGCATCCATCATTTCCTCCCATTCCCCTACAATTGTCCTTTTCTGGTTTAATTTTAACGTAATTATCAGCTTACGGGAATAACTGGCATAACAGAAATAGCCCAACAGATTCAAGAGGTGGCCCCCACCGAGTATGGTGTGGCACTTTGGTTCTGAGGGGATGGATTCTAGAGGTGGCCCCCACAGATTCAAGAGTGCCCCACCGAGGATGGTGTGGCACTTTGCTCTGTGTGGCACTTAGTTCCATATAACAAGACAGGATTCCCGTAAACATGATATCACAAAGTCAAGTATATCATCTGGGTGTTAAGTTGATAGCATGACAGAATGATGATATTTAATAAACAACCAAGCATATCAAAGGATTGATAATAGTTGGTTAAGTCTATGGCATAAAAAAAAGGGTCTTGCCAAAAAGTATCAGGTCAGAGTCAGATGATAACACACTAGATGTCAGTGCTATACATGTGTTAAATAGAAGCATGCAACTGACAGGTCTGAAGTAATAGCATGGCAAGTAATAACATGGAAGTGACTCAAAGTCCAACGACCACGAAGGGTCGGGCCACACATGGTATATCGATAAGAAGTAAGCATATCATAAGCATGGCACAAGTACAAGATGAAGCTACCATAAGCAATTGCAGGGCAATACATGAATATAGAAATAAGAAGCGAAATACTTATCGTCCCGACGAAACGGGAAACTCAATAGAGAAGAGCGAGACTACTCGCCTAAATCACCAATATGCCAAAGATCCAAAATCCACGGAAGCTCGGGATGCGCCACAAAACCTGATATAAATATGTAGGGAGAAGAGGAGAGATAAGGAGAGAAGGTAAGATGATGTTTGTCAAGTGACAAGTCAAGTAATACCTATATGTGATGTAAGTCTAGAGGATAAGGTTCATATTCAAGAAAGGATCAACTATGACAAACAGCCAAGTTAGTCGACTAGGGTGGAAGAGTAGTCGACTAATAGTGGACTCAAGTCGACTAACAGTCTGGTATAGTCGACTAAACTGGGTTCCAGAGAGTTGATATTCTGATTCAGGAAAAGTTAGTCGACTAAGATGAAAGGGTAGTCGACTAACAGTGATCTATAGTCGACTAACAGGTACGTAAGTCGACTAAAACTGTGATACAGAGAGTTGGTTTCTGGTTCAGGAAGGGTTAGTCGACTAGGGTCAAGAGTGTAGTCGATTAAGGGTCTCTAGTCGACTGGTATTTGGTCTAGTCGACTAAAACTGTGTTTTCCAGAAAGGTTACGTTTCAACTAGGGTTTCTAGTCGACTAATCTATAGGTCTAGTCGACTAATCGTCTGGAAACAGCAAACAGAACAGATTTTGGTGGTTTTGTGTTTGATACCAAATAATCATGGATTGAAGACATAATTGAACATGATAAGCCAACTAAGTATACTAAGAATAATCTAAGTCTTGGTGATTGAAATTACTCACCAAAGGAGTGGTTGATGATGGAGTGATGGTGGTAGTGATGGAAGTTGATGATGAAGAAGAAGTTTGGGGTTTTGGTAAGTTGATGACCTTGGTGGTGTTTCCCATGGAGATGAAGGAGGAGGAAGATGAAGGGAAGGGGTTGGAGTAGTTGTGGTGGTGGAGATGAAGGAGATGGAGGTGGCTAGGTTTGGCTCTTGGTGAAGAGAAAATGAAAAAAGGAATGAAATGTAAAGGAAAGATATTTATAGGGTTTTGGATTTGTGAAGGAGGTGCAAATAATTAAAAGAGAGGGGGGTTTTTGCAAAGTGGAGGAGGGATGAGTGTCCCTCTTTTGGCCACTGGCCGGCCATGGGAGAGAGAGAGAAAAGAGGGGTATTAATGAGGGAGTTGGTGGAAGTGTGTGGAAGTGAGTGGAAGTTGTAAAAGATTGAATTTTGGAAAATTGGAAAAGGCTTTGGCTTGTGGAGGAAGAAAGAAATAAAGGAAAAGGAAAAAGGAAAAGAATTAGAAAAAGAGAAGATATTTTCTTGGAAGAGAATTTGAAAATAATGAAAGTGGCGGATTCCCGGGATTCAGTTGCAGATGCGGAAATCTTTCGGGAAAATACAGGAATCGTCTCCGAAATTCAAGTATCTCGGAACGACCCGAAATAATTACCAAAATCAAGAATATAATACTAAGTATCATAGTGAAATCCGTTTAAGAAATATTTATAGTTTTTAAACTAAAAACTAAAATCCCGGAATCATTTACCTACCGACTCCGATGGAAATTTTCATAAATTCATAAAATCCTCAGAAAAAGTATTTGAATAAGAATAAGATTCTAAGAAATAAAGTCTAAAGGACCATCTAGAAATTCCTAGCTGTTTGTGAAATAAAAATCCTGGAATCGGTCAACGGAACTGGCCGACACCGTTTTGAAGACTTTCATTTTAATTCCAGAAAAATCTAGAAAATCATAGAAAATATATAATATTGGAAAATGATATTTAAAACTAAAATCGGTCATTCTAATTATCAGAATGTCTAAATCGAGTAATACTCTAGGATCGGGCCTTCGGTTCAGACTAGGGCTGACCCCGAATTCACGAATCCAAATCCAACAAAACAATCATATAAGGAATTCATAATACAGAATGAATACAGAAAACAAATCGAAAAATACGATCGAAAAATCTGAATACGCAACTAAGTACGTTTCCGGGAACGGGGTATTACAACAGGCCAGAAGGCTGAATAGAGAGCCCAAAGGGGCTAATAGGCCAGAGGGTCGAGTAGGTACCTGCACCCCCTTGTCCCAAAATACAAAAATACAAATAAATTTTCAAAATTACAACAGACAACCAAGCACATATTACAGGCCCAGATACACAAATACACGCTC